>VZTL01075719.1:0-10932 GCA_013400535.1 Scopus umbretta
AAAATGTCGTATTGACACATTCCACATTCTTACAAAAGAGAACAAATCAAAAGGAATACTTAGAATGCAGGGAAACACATTGACAATAATGGGAAAAAAAAAGGTACTCTTTGGCATATGTAAGAGAAATGGCAGTAAGATGTAGGCTTTCTTAATGAAAGACAGGTTTTGTCTAGCTCATTACTTTAATACATAACTCAAGAATCTAGTTCACAGTTGGATTAATTTTAACTTTGGGGGACCCCTAGAAGTTAATTCTTTTAAGCCAATGTTGACACAAGCAGCTTTATTTTGCAAGAACAGTTCTATTATGCCAAACAAATTGGATAACTTATTCCTAGTTAAATTATTGTAAGCCATACAAAGATCCATTAGTTTCCACAGTTAGTCCACACTCGCAGTATTGCAATCTAGTATAGTTGCCAAGACCTATCAACAAAATGTATTATTAATCTGTGAAACTAATATAAGATGTGACTGAGGTAAAGGCTATCAAGCTTCAAAAAAATTAGACGTAAGGTAGGTAGCATCTACAGCTAGAACCAAATCTACAGCTAAAATCAGATACTGACTTTTGAGCTTCATTAAGCTTCTGCTTTGTCACTTAAGGACAATATGAGCAGATGTACTAACTCTTTGCTTCCTAATTCGTGTTGGTAATTGTGATCTTCCCATTAGCAAAACCTGGCACCAGCCAAGGTCCATGGCTCATCAGCTTTCTTGATTCCAGCTACACTTGATATTGGAATATTTTGGCTAAGATGGGACCTAATAGAAGTGTCCCAATTTCTACTGGTGCTTGCTGAATCCATGGCCTTCAGGGGACTGCTCTTTGCTATAGCAGGCTGCAGAAATGCCAAAACTGATGCTATTTGTACAAGTGGATGAATCAACTCTGTTACTCTGAATTTAGCTAAGGTAAAGCTATACTTGATTGTTTTGTGACATGAATTGAGTAATCTTCCAAAATACATAAGGTTTCAACTTAAAAGTCTGATTTCAGTCCAGTAAAGTTCTAATTTGTGAAAATAAAGAAAGTATTTCTTAATTTTCTTATCCCTCCTTAACAAACATGTTAAGGTACATGGATCATCCAAGTTTATTTTAGCAAGGATGATCCAACAAGGCATAGTTCTACCTAGCTGTGGTGAGGTCCTGGTTGGCCTTGCAGTAGTCATTGCAACCTGCCTTTCTTCCTCTCAAACAAGAAAGGAGGAAAGGACTGCTTCTGCATACAAACCTTAATTCAAATGCATGCCCCTGTCGCATCCGGATTAGATTAATGTAACACACACACTGTGCTCTGGACTAAACCTTTTAAATCAACCTCAAGTTGATGAAAAATGATTGTGATACCTGTGGTGCCTGGGACTTTCCTGGATGCAGTTCAAAATGCTGGATTTCACTTAGAGATCCATAAATGGCCCTGGAACTCTTTCAGTTGGCAAAAGGATTTGGGTTCTCTTACTCTCAATATGAAGAAGTAGAGGCCCATAAGCTGGGTCAGCCTTTATTTAACAGTGAGAGATGCTGTTAGCCCCTCAGAAGAGGGGCTAATCCTTTTTGGGCGAGGAGCAGGAGGAAATAGTAGGGAGAAGGGGAAGATTAGATGCCATTTTGTGATGAATTATTGCTGTTTATTTCCTGGCTTTGCTGCACACTCTTAGCTGTTGATGCTGTAACTTAAATGTACAGATCTGCTCCAAAGAGCAGATTAGTGCCAGTCTATACCCCTTCCATATCTCTTTTGCTGCAGCTCCATGTAGTGATTTGAAATAAAATGACATACTTGGAAACTGGCAGCCTGCAAACACAGTAAAGACGCTCTTTTCCCTCTTTTCCTCTTACACTTGAGTGCGTGTTTGTAGATCTCAGGCATGTCTTATATTCTTTAATGGGGTTATAAAATTACAACAAAGAAATAATATCTATAGTCTTGTTCATGTTACAAGTCTAATCTGTCTATAAATTTATAAGATTATGGGTGGGATGGGGAGGAAATGATTACAGAAGTTTCAGCAGCAGTGGATGATTTAGTGCGTTTTAAACTAGCTGGATGGGAAAAGAGGTCAAGTGCTTTAAACACAGAATTTTTCTATGGAGCCAGTAAGTGTACTGCTCTAAACAAATTACCAACTGTAGGTTAATTACTACATGTGAAGATTTTCTGTCTTCCCAGCCTTTTTTAAATGAACAGAGGTGTTGCTTTGTGATGCATGAGTAGCACTGTTGCTCTATAGGTACGTGCTCCACTCTCCCGAGCTGTTTCACCAGCATTTTCCTTTAGTCACGCTTGCAGTCTTTCACATGGAAGAAAAGCACAGTGAATTTAGAAAATGTAGTAAAATCATTTGACAGAATCTGATCAGTTATTAAGACAAAGTTGCCTTGAGCATCATGTGGCTGATGAATGGAGAATGGATTTAGTAGTAATATATTAGTCAGCAGACTAATATAGGAGGCTACAGAAGCTATTGTTGAATGATGAACACTGGGTATGGACTGAGAGGAAAGGAGAACGAACTACTGGCGCCCCAGAATATCTTCCTCCCTCACTTTTTCACAAAAGAAAGATGTGAGGAGAGAGTGCACATAAAAATCCAAGGACAGATCTCAAGTAAAATTATCTGAAATGGCTAAATGTACAATATTTGGATTTTCTGAACACATTCTGTGTTCTGTACTAAAAATGCACAGTGGCCCTACAGAAAGAAGTTAACTGTATTCATGTTGGCGGTGATGCTTCTTTCCTGTAACTCTTTCCATGTACTTCTTCCTTACATGTTGTTTTTCCAGAACACTATTATTGTGTGTGTGCACCATAAATACTTGTTTGAAAATTTTTCTGGCAACTTATGCACTAGAACTCAAGGTACCCCTCAGCTAAGGTGAGTATACAAACTTTTTTCTGCCTCAGGTTTTTCTATAAGCTTCTCTTGTCAGTCTGAGCACTTCAGTCTCTGCTACTGACCAGTTCTGACCAAGAGGACACTTTTTCTTTTTACAGGGCAGATAATAGAGCAGATGCTTCATCACTCCTGTTTTCAGGTTTACTTACCAGTTTTAAGTGTGTGTTCAGGAAGTTTGCTCGTCCAATATTTTTCTTGCTGGCTTTGCAGGGTAAGTGATTGCAGCCACTCACTCTGCACTATACCCTGGAGAATCCAGCACAGTTGTGGCACCCCTGAGTTATGCTGTTATACCTGCAGAAAATTAAGGGTTTATAGCAGTTGAGTATGAAATAAGTACTCTCTAATATAATTTTTTCTCTTGTCTCTCTCTCTAAGCATTCACCTTATTCAACTGTTGTCTGTATATCATGACTTGTTTGTTTTGGTTTGGTTTTTTTTTTGTTACTTTGCTCTTAAAACATACAGCTTCCTTGGTCTCACTGGGTATTTTAAAATAATGAAAATCTTTCCATGTACATCTGAATTCTTCTCCCTCAGAAATGATACTGTGAGAGTTGTGACTTTCACATAAACCTTGCTTGCTGCCTGTACATCTCTTCCAGAAGTGCCTGCTGTTGCTCTGGCCTTGCAGTGGATGCCAAATAGTTAAAGGGATGTACCCTTTAGATGATTTTGCAGTACTCATCTAATCCATATTTAACAGGAGTTTAATGTGTCCTGCAGAGGTTGACAGAACTCATCTCGTATATTGTCATTACCTTGAGATAGCTTCTCCTCCTCCCTCAAGGTTATTTAATAGGACTTTCTTTGCTTCTGATTCTTGCTTTGAAAATGTTAGCTCTTCCTTGTAGGTGTGAGGTCTACTGCTTAATGGAGCAGGCACTGGTAGTGGCTGTGGAGGTCTCCAAAAGTACTTCAGTCACATTCTCATGCCAACAGACTCAGTACAGGGACTCAGTACATTTTTTTTAATTAAACCAGACAAGGAATTTGAGGCAAATCAGCAGGCCTATCTTCCTCAAAGCAAAGAAGGGCAGCAGAAAGTGGAGGGGGAAGGAAGGTGCTTCTGTTTAGGCTGCTGATTTTCTTTTCCTTCCTCTATCCCAAGATTCTCACTCTTCCTCTACAAATTCATTTTGTAATGAGCAAATATAAATTGTTTGTAATGAGTGTTTGTGTGGGAACATAAAAGCACATTCATATTAGCTTTGCAAAATATACCCAAACTGTCAAAGTGCTGCTATGTATTAGCTATTTTTAAGAGATATTTTGGGCAGGACACCAAAACCAATGAACACTCACTTTTTAATGCAGTCTAGCAGCAGATGGTCTGAAACAGCCCATGGACTCACTAGCTCTTCCAAAGTCCAAAATGATACTAACCAGCAAAAGTGAAGATAATGAGGTGAGCAATTTGTCTGATGACAAGCAGGCAAAGAAATTTGTTCTCAGTTAGCCTGCCAACATATGAGACTAAGGTTAAAGTATTTAGAGACCGTTGGATTTTAGTGGTGTTCAAAGTGTCATTGCTTTGTACCACCAAAAAAATTTAGAACTGAGTGATTTTTTTTATTTTTTTTTTTTAATTTTTATTTTTAGGCTGAAGTTAGTAGGCAAGGATCATGGAAACTGTTCCAGTAAAAGTGTGGAGGTCCATAAGCTGGTTTGAGTTTGTATGCTGGTACAGTGCATGGTTGTTTTTCCATTGTCTTCTATGCCTGGCAAAGTGAAGCTTTCAGATGTTTTTCACATGTATTGAATATTTACTGCTAGAAGATGGAATTTATTCTAAGAATTACTCCATTTCCCATTACAAAACCATATGTATGTAACTTAAACTGCATGAAAATATGTTTTCATATTTTATTTTGTAGTACACATGAAAACTGGAAGAAATAAGTTGAATTAATGTTATCCTGGCTCCTATATATGGTGTTCCTGGAACATAATTGTTGTCAGAAAATTACTACTTTTGATTGTCAATATCATGACAAAGCTGCTGCTGCCACTTATGCCATGCTTTCGAATTCACAGTATGTTCGAGAAGACATCAGTCTAATAACTGGTATGAAAACACATACAGTACAATCTTTCACGCTTCATAAGCCTGTAAGCAGCTGTAAACTGTTTCAGAAATCCTCTGCAGCTCTTCTTGACTATCCATGCACACATGTTCTTCTGAAACTGCCCTTTTGTTCTGGTTTCACATGTTTTGTGGACAGTGATGTCTGTCTTGCGGCACTGTACAAAGCTTGCCTGGCCTGATAATACTGCATGGTCATTCTCTGGAGCAAGGGCTGCAGGTGGACGCACCTCTGCCCAGCTCACAGGACTGCCCTCCCCATTGCAGATGTGGTGGGGGCCCCTCTGTGGGCCTCTGATGATGGGCCCATAACGCTTGGATATGTTCTAACTTGTCTGCTCTCCTTTTCCACCTCCACTCTTTTTGGTACCCCCTGCCTTTCAACTTTTCCCTCAATCCACTTTTCCCCTGACATCTTAGGGATAGTTCAGCAGCATTGGAAAGTGTGTGTGAACATGTCCATGATTGTTTGATACTTGCATTTACAATTTTATGAAGAAATTACTCCTATTAAGGAATGTCTTACATACTTTGTGCCTACATTTTTAGAAACACAATTTATCTTCATATCTGCGTACATATGCACAGATGACACTTTTAATGTACTTACTTAGCATAAGTAGATTTATATATATTTACCTATGTGTATTTTTTATACTTTTAAGCACTTCCTTTTCCTAAAGGAAAATGGACAGTAGGTTTAGAATTCACGTGGGTATGGTTTTAAAAAAATGGCAACCAGACAGTTGCAGAGCAGCATGAAAACACATGATGTAGAGGTGTGGGACTTCCCCTAGAAGTTAGGGCTGGGACACCAGTCACCTCCTGGCTTGGGACACGATTGCCCCAGTGCTGCCGGTTGTGGCAGGGAAGCTGTGTGTACTCCACCATTCGCTTTTGACCGAAATGCCTACCCTGAGGATGTGAAAGGCCCATATGGTGTAAAGCTTACATGCCCCACTCCCCCCCAACCAAAATTGTTGTGTTTTCCTCTTGAATTTAAATAAATAATAATAAAAAAATCTGGGTATTTTTGAGAAACATTAAGTAGAAGCTTTCAGTTTTGTGTAGATCTGTATACTACAGCTCTTGACCTTTTAAAATAAGTTTCACATTGCTCAGCATGTGATATTCTGTCATGCAAAAATGCCACTGAACTATTGACCAGTGGAGAAATCCTACAAGCTGAGATCTTCCTACAATGACTAGTTGTTTAATATCTTAACATGTCAGGTAAAAGTCACAACAAATTAACTTTATGCACATATTTAGTACAAATATGAAAGTTTCTTTTTCGCTATGCCACTCTTGTGACTCTATCTTTGCCAACAATCTTGAAACATTCATTTGTTGGAAGGGTGTGGGAAGCCACCAGCTGACAAGATACTGATTTAGCTGGGAGTGGAAATACCCCATGTTCGCTAAGAGCCTATGGAAAGATGGGCAGCTCAAGAGTGTGAGATTTTTCACCCACCACTGCCCTTTACTGATACTGTGCCAAGTGCTTTCTGTAAACCTCTGGAAGAACTGGATAGCGATACAGGTTATCTTTCCAGTGCTTGCTTCTTGCTCCAGGGACAGTATTATTACCGGTCACAGACCCTTTCATGTCCTGGAGACTGCTGCTTCCCGCCTTTAACATCTTCATTTCCATATGAAACACTTTTCATGGAGTCCCTTTGTAGGACTAATGAGAAACTCATTAAAGATACCCAAAGAGTTTTCCTGCAGTTCAAAAGAGTTCATGTGGAGAGAGAAAAAAAAAAAAAAGTATTCCTTATGCTTGCTAAAGTTAGCTTTATCATTCTTATATCAGAAGAGCTTAAACAAATCACCTCCCTGCCACTGATGTGTACTGAAAATAAAAGTCCAATTCCTTGATTGTACATGTAAAAGCAAAATACATAAGGAGGAAAACAAAACTTTAAAACAGTTGTAGGTGGTACTGCATAGCCATGTTCTCTGTTAGTTGAAGCAGCAGTGCGATGGGCTGTTAAGCGAGGCTTCCTTCTCAATCTGGTTTCTCATGAGATTTCTGCTGTGTTTGCATCTTCTCAACCAAATGACTGCAACTAGCATCTAGGTCTTCAGGGAGATGTTAATAACATCACATAATATCATTGTCATTTAAGTTGCTATGTCCCTTTCTGCTCCTTTTATTGTATTTTGAGCCTTCTACTGCTGCAACAATTAATGAGAATGAGATGCTCAAAACCTCAATAATGCAGTCAAGAGAATGCTTTGCTACCCTTAAAGTAGGGTTGCAAATAAGCCATTTTCCATCAAGCTTTTCTTTGCATCCTACCCCATCCAAGGGTACATTCACCACAACTTTATAATCAGTGTTTACGTTGGTAAAGGAAGTTGAATCCTTTTTGTACGTAAAGATGTTTTGTGCCAGTGTGTTGGCTTTTCTGCTGATTTATAGGCTTAAACTATACAAATGACCATGGTGGAGGAAGGAGACAAGGAAATGGTGTCTTCTGAAGTAGAGATAGAGGAAAAATAACAGAAAATATGGTACTTTGGGCGCTTTTTTGCATTTTATAATTTGAGAAATTTTATTCCCTTGAAGCAAGAAGTGTTAGTGTGCACGGGGGCATGGCAATCTTACAAGAAGAAAGTCATACTAGATTTTAAAGGTATACGTGAAGTTGTTTAAGTGAATATCACAATAGGAAAATAATAGATTTAATAAACTATGAAAAATAATTTGCTGGGTTTTTTTTATTATAGGTACCCTAGATTATATGTTCTAGAGGAAGTTAAATGCTTTCTTCAACAGTATTTTGTCTGTGTAGTGCTAAATTTGCAAAAAAAGACATGAAACAATAACTTCTGCTTGTCTTGTCATAACTTAGTCATGCAAGATCTTGTCTTACATATATGCATCCCAATAATTTAGACTTGTTCCAGCATGTATCTTTTCAGAGCCACTCTAAAAAAAATTAGGTTTTTTTATGGTCTATAAAGATATACATTTAAATAATGACACTTATAACTTTACAATCCAGTGAAGTAATATCTCTTTCCACATATGAAGAGTGTGCTGTGTGGAAGCAGTCAAATTATTGCTCCAGACAAGCAACGTGTGGTTTCATTCTGAGGAGCTGGGTGAATCTGTGCAACTTTCAGCCCAGACTGATAAGCTGCTTTTGACTGCTAGGAGTCAAACTAGTTATCTTGTGTAGACTTACTATTGTCTACCTCTGCCTGATGCAGCTCAGTAGGATGCAAGGTAAATGTAGTTTTGTATTTTATTAGCTAAGAAGGGGGTTAACTTGTAATCCTGTGTGTGTTCAGTATCAGTTGAATAAAGAGACTGGAGGGAAAGTAATGAGAGGGAGAGTATTTTATCCTAGACATTTTTACATATCTGAAGCACAAGCTCTCTACATTGGGACATGCATATGAGATGGAGGTCTCTCAGTGATAATTAAGACCCTTTCCCAAAATTAAGAATGTTTGTAGGCTTAGTGATGTGTTTGCCAGCTAATGTCTAATTTTATAGTTTTTTTTGCCTACAGTGTTTTGTGTGTACGTTATGTAGAAACTATATTCTTCATGTCCTAGAAACACAACATTGTTTAGACAACTGTTTTTATGCACTTGAAATTCTGAGATCTTATTTATGACAGCTGATTGGAAAAGAAAGAAAGATGATGTTAGTCTGAAGACAGTCCCTAAAGACTCAAAAAAAGTCAGTAAAACTTTAAAAATAATAATAAAAATATATTGCTATGTGAAAAATACCACACAGCATTGCTGTGTAATATGAGTCTCAGTCACTAAATGGATACGTGTACATCTCTTTCTTGAAATGGTGAGATTTATGCATGTGGCTGATGAAATGCCACTATATAGTCCATCTTCTAGATCAGAGGAAATCAACCTTTAGATTGTGGTTTGTCACTTGTGCAAGCAAGGAAATGTTTGCACTAGTATGCACTCACTTATGATGGTGCAATCAGCTGCATTTAAAATGCTGGGGTTTGAGGTTGGTCTTCTATCAGATTGTCCCCATTATTTTATGATAGTGCAAGCCTTTCTCAGCTTCAAAATGCTGCTCTTGTATCTTTTTTTTTTTTTCCCCCACGTAAGCCTTATGCACCTGAGACAATGTATATGAAACTATAGATGTAAGCCAAGTCCCCTGTGACTGGAGCTCTAACATTGTGATGGGATTAGATTAACTTTGCACAATTCTGATTCTCATTACGAACCCTGTCAGAAAGCTGAATTCATGTCGTGCCATTTTCTATCCTCATTACCGTTTTTGTCACAAGAATGAAATTTTTCATCTGTCATACAGGCTGGAAAAGACAGCAGCCTGCAACTGTATTACGATAACCTTTCTAGTGCTGTGCAGTTTGACAGGCTGTGCCTTTCTGCTTTGTTCTCTTTAATGGTTTTTCAACCTGAGTGAGGGAGAGAAGGGATGGATATCCATCTCAAGGTATAATACATGATTAATAGTGTTGCCTGTATTCAGAGGACTGCAAGTTTCCACACGAAGCTGGCTGTAAAAAGAATGGCAAATATTAGAAACATTGCTACTGCTAACTGGGCCCCTTTTTCATTTGCCTGTGGCCCAAGAGCTCAGGTTAGGCTACAAATATTAAAGTATCTAATTCATATCTATGTTTCCACAAATTCATCATTGCTTTGGCTTGCTAGTATTACACTTGGCTTGCTATATTACATTACTCCAAACTGATAGAGTTCCCCTGTAAAACAGATATGACCGACTGTCAGTATTTCACAATATTTAGCCTAAAATTTCCTACTTTTAATTTCATCTCATTACCATAGTTTATGTCCTGTGAATTACCCTGTTTTATCAAATTCCTATCCTTCTTTTCTGTTTATGTCAGTAGACCAAAGAAATATAGCTGTCCTTTAATTATTCCTCACATACTCTGTAATGAAAATTACAACAAAAGATTTTAAAATAGATATCCTTCATTTTTATATCTCATATTTGTAATATTTCCTGACCTTCTCTATTTAGAAGAGAAAAAAATCATGGTTCTGTCTATATCCTCCCTGTGGTGGTATCCTGATCAAACTACCTGCATGATGAGGGTATGTGATAGTACTGCTTCTGTAAGGGCTCACCAGCTGAAAGATGTTAGGATGCTGCATACTGAAGTTAATAAACTGTTGTCTGAGTGAGAGAACTGCTAAAGTGCAGATGCCCAAAGGCCTCAGTTGTGACCAAAACTGTTAATACGCAGCAGTGCTTTTACAGGAAAAGGCCATGACCCACAATGTGTACCTCTTTTGGAGGCAGTATTTAATACATTAATAATAATATGTGACTGTTTCTTGCCCCTCTTTCCCCTCAGAAGCGTATTCACTGACTGAATGACGCTTTCCTAAACTTCTCATCTCGTCCACAATCGCCTGCATGAATGTCCCCCATCATACAGTGCATTACGCAAAGGTCACCAGGCTTCATAAGTTTTGTCATTTGTTAAGCTGCCTTGTGTAACTCATCTTTGGTCAACACAGTGGGTTCTTGGAAATAAATGCAGTTTTCTTGCATTTGAATGTAACAGGTGTACCTGCGTATTGAATAAATACATCTAACAGTAATTCTACAGCAAATGTGAAAATATGGGAAAATCTCCATTGAGCTAAATCCTTTCCTGTAAGGGCATTTATAGAAACAAAGGGATTATAAAACGTGTCTCTCACTGCTCCTAAATGTTACGGAAGTGCACCTTTACATGAAGACATCTGGAACATAAAGTTCAGCTAAATCACCGGAGACTCTATTTCAAATGCAATCTATTTCAACATGACCTTACATCAGTGAACCCTTGAACCCTGCCTGCTGGCAAGCAAGATCCCACTCCAGCTATCTCTTGTCCTTTCACAGAGCTGTGTAGCTTACCCCAATAGCGATGATTTTTTTTTTTTCTTTTTTGTTAA
>VZTL01075735.1:0-10189 GCA_013400535.1 Scopus umbretta
GGGAAGGGAAGGGAAGGGGAGGGTTAATGTTGAGGTTCAATTTTTATTCAAAGCAGAATCTATTTGTTTTCTGTATTTTGAATCACAAAGATATTCTCAAAAATTTATCACGTATTGCTTGTAGTGAAGACAAACTCTTTTTCTCTGTCTTTTTCTAAGAAGCTCTTTATCCTAATAAGAAAATTCAGGGAAAAAATGTTAGAGGAAGATGTATGGTTCTTTTTGCTTACACATGCAAACTTGCTGAAAGAACTACAGCTCACCAATGTTCTTGGGACAGTGAGCTTTAGGACAGCTGCGAATCTGTGTCTGTCCTTTCCCCATACCACCTCAGCTTTTTCTGTCTACTCTTCTTTCTGACAGATCAAGAAACAGCAAGCCGCATTTCACACAGCTTGACTCACACAGGACTCCCATTACCTATTCTTGCATGTATGCTTCCCTTATTTATTCTTTCTTCTTCAGGAACCATCCGAGAAAATGACTCATGCACAGAAGGGGGCACCCATCCAGTTATTCTGGAGGGAACTGATAGACCTACTACTTGTTAAAAGATCAGCTCTGTAGCAGTTGCTTCAATTCAAGAATATAGTCACAACATGTGGGAAGAATCCTGAATCAGAAATTACTAATTTCAGAGCTATTACTATGAATCATGCTGTCACCTCAATGCAGGAATTGTTGTTCTAGTGCTGCTCTCAGCATGCAGAAACAGAGAGTGGACTGTATTAATTTAGAAAAAATACCCTTTGCAGAGTGTGATTTTCATATATATTGTAGACCAATAGGTGCCACTATTGCACTGTGAGAGTCACAGAAAGTCTAAAAGAATAAATAAAAGGAACTGTTTTGTTTTATAGTTCTGAAAATGCATTTTCTGGGGAAAAAAGCAAATTTTTTTTCCCCTTGGAAAAAGCAATTTTGGGAATGTAATTTTTTCTTTTGGCTTCTTACTCCTCTTTGTTTCCTTTCCCGCTTTTCTTATCTTTTCCTTCTTTGGTTCATTCTAGCCAGAATGTTGCAGCCTTGATAGTTCTTTGTAATTATTCAAAGCCTTTGATCACAAGTATCTAAATGAATTAAGCTTCAGTAAACTAGATATACAGTTGCAAGTTACTGGGTACCGTTGAAAATTCTGTTGATAACAGAATGTCTTGGATGTTGGTATTCCTTTGTTCCCAAAGTAATGAATGGAAGTATGTTTTTTGGATGTATTATTGACTTCTCCACACATACTTGGGTATGTTTGAAAGCCTTTCAGTACTACTGTTTACTAGCTGAAAATTGAAGAAAGCAACACTCTTCTCAGTTAGATATTCTGGAACTTAATAATTGACCCATTTAGATGACTGTAAAGTGTACTATGTTAGATACAATTTATTTTCCTATTTGTAGGCAACTGTAATACCATGCCACTGAGAAATGGCAGATACACAAATACTTGCAAAACCAATTTAGATGATAATAAGGAAAGTTTCCTATACTGTCCAACTTACTTGCCTCAACCCCAATTTAGTTTAAGAGTCTCCAAGATGAGAAGCAAAATCTATATCAATATCTTATCTGTTCTTATCTTGCTGCTCAGACTTCCAAATGAGTCAGCAATTATTGAAGGTTTGTGTGTAATTGAGATGGATGTAGAAAATGTGATAAAGCAACTTCACTTTGTAGTAATTATCAAATCATTTGCTGGCAGTAAATCAATACCAGGATGACCTGGATTACACCAAACAGCATAAAGATGAAAGACTTGCCCTAGTTTCTTCAGTTATTTAATCTTAGCTGTATGATTATACTTTATTTGTTTTTGTTTTGCTTAATGCTATACTGTGTCGCTAATGTATTAAATAGAATACCCGCTCAACCACTTCCACATTGCATAGGTATCTAGGGAGCTTAATAGTTTCCCATTAAAATCGCTGGGTTTTCCATCACTGTCCATAAAACCATTAGAGGGAGAAGAAAATCAGATCTATAATGTTCCATGTCTTAGTGAATTGGGCCCATTGTGGTGAGGAGTGCTAAGGGAGACCATAAAAATATCATGCCTTTTTGGATGACAGCAGCCCAGAACGAGGACTTGCACAGGGCAATGCAGCACAACGTCTAAACCCCCATATCATATTTAATAAACAGAGTCTATTAACCAAAATACATTTGTGCTAACACAGATTAAATCTCTGCTATATCCAAACCAGGCATTCTATATGGTTTTTGTTTTACTCAGTAAGTTTATGCTAGCTGATGTATCTCTGTATTGCTTTTCCCTACGGAAGGCTACTTGGAAATATCTACAACAGTAAACTAAATAGGGTGAGGGAATATGCTGACACATCATTATTGTTACCATTTGCTTGACTACAAATTGTCATGGTTTTGGCCTTTGTGAGTAGCACTCTCCCAGGCAGTGCCCAGCAGTCTCGGGAATATCCCCAAGAGGAGGGCACTGAATGTGGGACTGAGGCATCCAAGTCCAAAGGGAAGGAAACTTAATGTATTTCAACTCTGACAGTCAGGTTCCTTACAAAACATCTTATTGCCACTGACATTTTTTTATTTCATATAAAATGTTTCATGAAGAATAAACCTGCCTTTGTTTCTGTCAGCTAGCATTTTCAGTAAAAATATTTGTAGCATTTGTCCCTCAGAACTAAGGAGCTTTCAGAATCTGCAGCTGCCTGTCAGCTCCTACATCAGGAAAGGCAGGGACACACCATCAGTAAATGGTAAAAAAGGACAATACTGATGCAAAAGACAAGTTTAGAGGAAAAGATGAGTCCAACAGAAAGTGCAGAAGTGAGCCAGCAAGAGTATTTCACGTACCAGGCTGTCAGTTCTCTTTGTAGCTTAGATATCTCACCCCAGGATAAGGGTGATAACGAAAGATGCTGAGCATGCCAAAATACTTATTCTGGTCTGCCTTCCGGTCTGTGCTCTGGCCTGGCAAACCAGTTCCACTGCTTGCATGCTAACCCTTTTGCCCAGCCTTTCCTTCTTGACTTGCATACAAGTAACCATCTTCTTTTTCTAAAGCATCAACACTTTTCTACAGGGGCTTGCTTTTTCTTAAGCAGTTGAATGGTTTTTCTACTAATTGCAACAACATGTCATAAAAGAGTAACCAGGAAAAATCTACAGCATAATATAGATATTTCCAAACTCTGGCTGCAGTAAAAAACAAAACAGTCCCAAATCTTTTGTTTAGTGCACTAAATGTTGTTATAGAACAAAATAAATAAAGCTTTCTGTCCTCTTTCAGTATGCATAGTTAAAGCTCAAATTTTTTAATACTTTTCTAGAACTGTGTTTTACATCAATTATTATCAGTGTTGGTTCCTAAAGAGACATTAAGGTTAAATTTTTAAAAAGGCTCTCCTAAAGCATGTCTGAAAACAAAAGCAGACATCTAAAAACTAAAAGTTATAAAATATTTTCAAATAAATATTAAAGATTGTTGTTGCTCTTGGGCAGTCATTTTACAGAATTTTGTGATCCATGATTGAAAAAAAATATGCTTGTACTAAACCAGCTGCCATATAAAATTAAATCATTTTTCTGTACCTCTAAGGTATATGTCTTTCTTCTTGCAAGACTTCGTGATTATCAATATTTTGAACAGTTTCTATTTTTTCAACATTTTAAAGAAAAATATTTGAAACTTATTATCCAGCCATTTCTTTTTCAGACTACAGCATCATTGGAAAAAATTGCCTTTTTTTTTTTTTTTCTGGGAAAAGAAGATTTAATTTAATGGAGAATAATGTCCATATCTCTTGTGTAATTTCTTCTTCTGTATCTGTGTGTGTGTGTCTCTCTCTCTTTTTATTTGGACCAATTGCAGGAAACATTTGAGCAAATGGTCCCTATCATCAACAAGATTTAACCTGATGTCTAAATCATCATGCATTTATAGGTTTGAGTAGGGATTAACTGGGCCCTTAACCAAAGCAGACTGATTAAAGTCTTATTTTGTGGTTATATGGTGCAGAATAGGATCTATCCTGCTTGTCCAGTAAAGCTCTAGGTAATCTGAAAGTTTATTGTACTGTTATTCAACATTATAATTCCTGTAAACCTTCCTTGTATTTAACTTCCAGGTACGGATGGTCCCTGGAAAAAAAAAGTCTTATGGAATATTAAGTAAACTCAGGCACTTTCATATTAATGGGACAACAGGGCATTAAGAGTTGAATGACTCATATTAGTACATTAGTTTTCCAGGTGGTCTGCAAGAAACTCTAAATGAATCAGCAAGAATCCATGCAGATGCTCAAAGTATAGCGTCCCTCTCTTTCACTGTAATTATAGATGAGATTTTTCTTCTTGTGTGAAAAGTCTACAAGGAGGTTTGCATAAGGATGCATTTGTTGGTTTGGTTTTTTGGTTTTGTTTGTTTCTTTTGGTTTGTTTTCAGGATCTTTTGATCAGCTTTAGACATCAAAAGATTTAGTCCATAGGAAAATTCCTATCAGTCCTTTCAGGTAAACTAGATACTTTTTTCAAATATATTGTTTTACGTTTCAAGGACAGTGGAAGTTGTTTCTAAAAAAAAGATCACCATAAGAGCAAGTATTGCAATGCTATGGCAAAGATACCAGTTGCTGGTAGCCGTTAAGAGGTACACAGAGCACGTTCTTAATTAATTTATTGATGAAACGTTGCTCAGCAGAGACAACCCAAGAATTTTAGGAGAGTGAGTACTCACAAAACTTCCCTGTTCTGAAGTTATTCAGTCTTCAAACTAGATTCTTATGCTGAAGCTTGAAGGAATTTCATTTTTAAGGGAACTCTCCGTGGTTTTGGTTTTGGTTTTTTTTTTGGGGGGGTTGTTTTTTCTCTTTTTTCTGAAGCTCTCACCCTGTCATTAGCCCAAGGTCAAACGAAGTTCACCTCTCTTTTTAGCTCCCCTGCTAGTGTACAGCAGTATTACAGCACAGCAAAGCCTCCTGGTGGTCAGTGTCCTGCTAGCAGGCTGCTGAGCCAGAATAACTATTCCCAGAAGTGGATCATGTCATGTACCCATATAGACTTTCAAACTCTGCCAGAAGGAGCTGGCTTTGTATCATGTTTCATAGCCCTATACTGCAGTAAATATTCACACATGGCAAGCATTTTCAATTTATGTTTTCACTAACAAACTTTGTTGAGTTGAGGAGGTCTTTTCCTTTGGTTTCAGCTTTTACTTGAGGTTGCTGATGCAGCACCTGATACTCTTCATATGGAGCCATTTTCATCTCTATTTCAGGTGTGCAATGCTTTGCAGTCTCAGGACAATGTTAAATGAGAGAATTTTAGTTGCTTTCTTTTTCCTTTCTTTCATTCTTTTCGACCCGTGCAATTGGTTTTGTGAAAGACTGAGTTCCTTATGCTGAATATTACACTGGAAGAAATGCCTAATCAATAAAGACATTGTCTGGAATTTTAAGTAGAGATTTCACTGACTGAATGACCTTTCCCAGTACAGATGCAAGAAAATATTTAGATAAATTATTACCCTATATCCACTTCTTACCACTTACAAAAGAACACCATGACCAATATTGGAAACTGCTATCAGTAATTAAAAAGTAATAATTTATAGTTCAAGGTAATGATGCAAGACTCATAATTTTGGATTCTTATAAGTTTCATATATTATATAAATTTGACTTAGAGAAACAGAGACATACATTAAGAGAATATTTTGTTTGTTTTGGGCAAACATTAAATCAGCAGAGTCAGATTCATATACTTTCTCATAAAAAGTTACTGCAAAGAATAAAGGACTTAGATTTAGTTATATCCTCTTATATTCCTCAACATATCTTTGCCAGCTAAAAAAACAAGCAAGGCTCCACCTATTCCTCTGTAATTAAAATTTGAACACACTGTGAAAATTACAGACCAATAATACTAATGAACAATTTCGCAATGAGATGTTGCTTAGCATAGCTGAGATATGGAGCTCCCAAACCTTTTACTAAATAATTCACAAGTCAAAGAGAGTCCAGGTAGTGTTTTTCATAGCTAGCATTGTGTATGCACCAGCAGTGGAAAATCCAGTCTGGCATGAGCTCAGCTATCTCAGAACAATCTGTTTAAAGCAAAGGGAATGAATTCAAAATGTTTTGACTGAGGTTTTTGTCCTAAAAAAAAAACATTTAAATGGTTCAAGAAATTCTAATCATATATTAATTACATTTTCCTACAGTGATAATTATTTTTGAGAGACTGACACCCCCAGATTTTAAGTTATGCAAACATAACTAAAGGGAAAAAATAACAGACTATTATTTATGCCACTAGTTCCGCTGAGCCAGTAAATCACCTTAATAAATGAGAGTTTATTGTAAGGTGCTCATGATCAGTCTAACAATTTAGTTTACCAGAACTAACACTCATAACAGAAACATGGAGTGCATTCACATCATGGGTGAATTCAAGGAATTGTTATTTTACAAGCTAAAAAAGGANGAAGGGGAAGGGGGAAGAGGGAAGGGGGAATGAGAGTGGAAGGGGATGAGTGGGAGGGGAAGGAAAGTAAAATTCTGTTTGTAAGGAGATAGTATCATGTAAGATGGTTAAGCAGGTATTCACATTTTGAGGAGGAAGTAGGGTGTTTTGCTATCCTGTTGGGACAATGCTGTGCATCATACTGTCCTATGTGGCAGTTCTCAATGCCTTGTAAAGTGTAAGAAGGAACTAGTTCTCTCACCTGAACCTGTCCCTGCGCATTCAGGTTATTCAGAATTGATCTATACACTATACGACAAGCAGAGCGAGGTGGCTGTCCTCATGCACATTTCCAGTCCCCAGTCCTAAGAAAGGAAATACCTGCTGTGCAAGCAGTTCTTCCAAACAGATGTTATGAATGCTGGAGTTCCTTGTGTTTTCTCAAACAAGGAGTAAAAAAGCTTCTCTCTGCTTCATTCCCTTGAACTCTGTGCCAAAGAAACACCCTGCCTTTGGCTTCATGAAGCTGCTTGTTGTAGTTTCCAAGTGTATAAGAAATATTACTTCAAAAAATAAAAAAAATATTAATAATTATCAGGGTTTTTTTTTCCAAAAAAATATAGAAATGGAATGTTGGATTCCTTACTGGTTGATTTGGAGACTACCTGAAGAGATTCTGCCTAATGAGTTCTTGCTTTGATTTTTGTTCCTGTGTAGCATGCTAAGTATAGACCAGGGACTTTAATAAGGAACTAAACGAAATTCAACAGAGGCTTGGGTCTCTCAGTCTACACTGTAATAGTATTGCCCAATTCTCCTTCTTTAAAAGTAGTAAAGATTTACTTTTTTGTTTAATTGAACCTTGCTAAACTGAAATATGCACTGATGCCTTAAACACATTCAATAATAAAATCATCAGTCTAAACTTTATTGCTGTCCATTTTGTGAATTTTACAGGAGCATGAGTTTTATGTATTTGTATAAATATTTATGTATTCTTTGCTGCGTATAAAATTTGAAAGTATTTCTTTAGTGCTCTAAAATACAAGTGAAATAATTTGATATTTTTATGACTATCAAGCACATATCTGAGCAATGACAGGTTACATACAAATACATCATGTTATATATGACTGTGTCAGAGGCAAAGCACTGTCTGAAAATCTAGACAAGCTGACTGATAACAAAATAAACAGAAGACTATTTTACGCCAGACCAGTATTTCATGGAATTCAGGCAACATTTTTTTTCTCCTTTCTTTTTAAAAATATATAAGACAAAAGAACAAAGTTCCCAGATTCACTGGGATTTCATTGGGTAAGAAATAGATATGGAAAAATATCTGGGTTTTGCAAAAGAAAATTATTTTCTATTCATCCAAATGCAAAACTTTTTTCACCTGAAAGCCTATAATATTTGGTAAATGATCTTCATTTTTCTGAAGAAAACCACATTCAATACAAGATCAAATATTCCAATCTAAACACAAATTAAAGAAAAGGTTGATAGAAAATTCTATTTAGGGAGAACCAGAGCTGGTGCCAATGTGCTATGAATTTGTTACACAGGTAGCTGATCTACTTTTTTTGTACCTTTTATCATTTATTGAAATCTGAAGGACTGATACATAAAAATTTTTAAAAACAATTTAAAAATATCTCTAAAATTATTTCAGTGTTAGTGAAATTCTCCATGTGACTTATTTCAGCTCTGTGTTGGCTGTTCTCCTTCGTGGGACTGTCTGGAGCTGAATTCCAGGAGAATTAGCTCCCTAATTTTCCCAGAAAATGCAGTGAGACTGACTGGACTGCAGTTTTCCCACACTCTCTTTCTTGTATTTCTTGAAGATAGGTCCAATGTTTGCCTTTTCCCAGGCTTCAGGAACTTACCTCCTTGCCATGGCCTTTCAAAGGTGATAAAGGATAGCTTTGTAAAGAGATCAGCACATACAATTGCAAACCATCTGGTGCCATGGGCTTGTGTGGGCCCAGGTGGGTTAAGTGACTCTAACTCTGCCTTCAGTTTCACATCCACAAAACATGAATGTAGGCTGAGGGGTCTATGAGACCTAGGGGCAAAGCTTTCGAAAAAGTCCACTGAGTACCTCAGCTTTCTCTATGTCCGTCATCACTGGGTCCTCTCTCCACTGAACAGTGGGCACACAGTTCCCTCAGCCTTCCTTCTGCTATCAATTAACTTCTATAAGCTTGTATTCTTGCCCCTTCTCTTGTGAGTGCCAACTCCTGCTCAACTTTGGCTTTCTGATGTTCAACCCAGCACACACAAGCAATGCCTCTGTGATCCTCCCAGGTGACCTGCCCTTGTCTCCACCCTCCATGCACTTCCTTTCTGCATCACTCAGGCATTCCATGTTCATCCGTGCTGGGCTTCTGCCTCACCTGCTCAAATTTCTGCATATCAGAATGAACCATTCTGTCCTTTGAGGATGTTGTCCTTGAAGATGAACCAGCTTTCTGGTACCATTTTTCTTTTCAGCTGGTCTCCCATGGGATCTCACCAAGCAGAGCTCTAAACAAACTGAAATCTACTCCAGAAGTTCATGGCTGTAATTCTATGATTTTTCTTGCTTGTTTTTTTCAGGATCTCAGACAACACTGTCTCTCAGTAGCTATAGTCAAGGTTGCCCCCAATAAACACATCACCAAACAAATCTTCCTTATTCCTGAGAAACAACTCCAGCACAGCCACTCCCATAGATTGCCTGTGTCAAAAAAATTGTCCTCATTCTCAGGAGAAATCTTGTATAATGTTCTTACCTCAAGGTTAGCAAGCCAGATGACAAAGGTGTGTGTGTCTATGTCTCTTGACTACTAATTATTCACACAAATTGGGCCCTACTTGTTTGTTAGCCACAAGACTCTGCAGCTGATACACTGGTATTAACTTATTTGTATGATTTTCTGTCTTCCAATAAAAGAGGAAAAAATATAAAGCAGTTATGATACAGAATTAATCTCTAAATTTTGCAATATTTTAACTTAAATATATAAAAAATAATTTTAAAAATCATTCTTAAACCTTTCCTCCTGGGCATAATTTTTGCAGATTGAATATGGGGAGGGTACTTTGCATTTTCTTCTTTATGATGTTTCTTTTAATTATATGCTTATTGAAGTACGCATATAAATTTTTGACCTCTTGCTGTAGAGCTGTATTAATTTAATTTAAATTTTAAAAGTCTTCATATTTTAGATGTTAACAGTGCCATATGAAACAATATTTTTTGCACTCCTCAGCTATAAAAAAATAATTTTTGTCTGATTTACAGTTAAAAAAAATTGAAAATATATCTTGAAAGTAAAAAAAAAAGGCTAGAATTATTTTTTCATTACAAATTATCATCATACTCTATGAATTCTATTAAAAGCAAAACAAAAATCTGGTGTTTTCCAGGTGTTTTCAAATTCATTCTGCTTATTATAAGCAATGGGGGATTTTTACAAGGGTTTCATTTGTACAAATCTACCTTTTTACATCTTTTCTACTAGATGGTTTAAGGATTTTGGTTGCAGTAAATAATAACGGTTAGCTCAACGCCCTTCTTTTTCCTTTGGTCAAAAAAATAGGAAGCTTATAATTCTTTTCCTTCTGTCCCGGTTTCAGCTTAGTTCATTTTCTTCCTAGTAGCTGCTATAGTGCTGTGTTTTGAGCTTGGTATGAGAACAATGCTGATAACATGCTGATGTTTTAGTTGTTGCTCAACAAGTTGTTGCTTAGTTGTTTAGTCTAGTCAAGG
>VZTL01075749.1:4778-19835 GCA_013400535.1 Scopus umbretta
TGGAACTCCAGTGTGAACTCGAGTCAAAGGGACTGTGACCTGTGGATGAGTCCAGGTGGGAGCAGGACACCCCAAAGCATCTGTGGCCATGGATAAGCCCACGCCAGAGGAGGTACATCTCAAAGTGGCTGTGGTTATATATGTGTTGCATCAGATATATCTCTGAAGGGATTGTGGCCCAAGTATAAGTCCATGCTGCAGCAGGTACACCTTGAAGCATCACCAGCTGTGCACGATGTCATGCTGGATCACCTCAAAGCATGCGGCCATGCATAAGCCCACAACAGAGCAGGTACACCCCTGGAGGGACTGCAGCCGTGGGTAAGGCCATGTTGGAGTAAGTTGACTTCTGAAGGGACTGTGGCTGTGGGTAAGGCCACGCTGCAGCAGGTATATCTCAGAAGGCATTGTGGCTCATGAAGATGACCATGCTGGAACAGGTGCACCTCAAAGCAGCTGTGCCTGTGGATAAGTCTATGCCACAGCAGGTATACCCCTGGAGAGACTGTGGCTGATAGATAAGGCTCCACTTGAAGCAGGTACACCCCTAAAGGACTGCAGTCTGTGGATAACTCCAAGGCAGAGCACAGGCAAGGGGAGGAGTTCATTGCAATGTTAAACCCTATAACCTGGCCCAAAGGGACCAGGGGTGGAGACTGCAATGGTTATACCTTTAAATTGTTGTAACCCATGATTTGAGTTGCATGTCGTAGGAATTACTATAGCTGGAACCACATAAAACAGCAGAGGACACACATTACAAGAAGCAGGGCAAGTGCAGCAGTGACCCAACCCGGGTTGGCTTTGGTGCCGAATAACTCCACACAACACACCACCTCACCTCCTCCATCCCACCGAGGGGGAGTAAGAGAGCATCTGTATGTGCTTATTTGCTGGCTGGTGTTAAACCGTGACACTTTCACACAAATTCTTTTGGTTTGTTGGACAGGTAGCCCAGGGAAATTAGCTTCTCAAATGATGTATCAGGGTTAGGTATTTAAAAGTCAGTAATGTAAATATCTCCATTATTAGCTGCTGTAAAAAACCCCTACAAACAGACCTATAATATTAGGTTTTTTCGTACTTGCAAATGGGTATACATAAAGTATAATACCCATATATTTGGTTTAAAATATGTTGAATGAGTTTCTAGTTACAATAACTACTGAGTACAGATCACTGGCAATGTCCTTAAGCAGGGAATTTCTGAATTGCAAAGGCCTGGCCTATGCTTTAAAGCTAAATCCAACCCGAATTTGGTACCAGGTTAAGTCCAGCAACTACGCTCTCCTATTGAAGGTGAAAAACAGAGGAGAATGAGGCAAGAATTGTTGCCCATCTTCAAATAACATTTTTCTTGAACAGCCATTCCTGCTGATCAGCACCTGTTCCCCCTGCTTTGCCTCATACAGAATCACTTTCTCTATTTAAACAATTAATCTATGAGAAGAACAGCAGATGTTCAGTGAATTACATTTTCTGTCTATTGATAATTTGATTTTAAAAAGGAAACAGGAAATATATTCTTTTGTTTAAAAGAAAAACACTGGTTCAGCTCCCCCTCCTCTTTCTTTTATTCCAATACCACGGATTAGAACTCTTCCCTCATAGAGAAAGATGTAAAAATGTTTGATGCATGTTTTCATCGATTTTTTTTGTCTTTCCTTTCATACTCGGACAGCTTAAAGATCTAAAAAAAACCCCAAACCCTGCCCAGGAAATAAAGTGCCAAGATCGGTAGTTAAATAATTTATTAAAGATCTTGTCTTAGAGTGAAATGAAAGGAATTGCAGTAGGAATCTGGAAAGCATCTCCTTATTGTTTTTAGAAAATAAGATTTCCCATTCATTTTAATGGTTTCCTATCACTAAATGCTTAGGCCTGTATTCCAATACTTTTAGATGGAGAGAACAAATGACCTGGTCAATTTTTAAATAGATTAGTGACTGCAAGACTCTTATCCCCGTAGAAAATTATATTTCTGTATAGTTACAATGGAATTCTAAGTACATTGTCAAGTTTATGTCTGAGATCATCTCATACATACAGAGGCTCTAGACTGACCTGAGTTCATGAAGGAAGAGTAATTAAATGTAGGCTTAAAAAGCAAGTAGGTTACAGAAATTAATACACAAGTAAATGTAGAACAATGTTAAGCAATGACTTTTAGAAGACTGTCAACATGATCTTTTAAAAAAAATCTACCTGTGCTAATAACTGACACATTATAAAAAAGTAGTGAATTTGTTTTATAGCAAGTATAACACTGAAAATTCTACTATGGTAGAATATGTTAAATTAAACCTAGAGACTTTGTTGTAGACTTAGGTACATCAAGTTTACAGTATGTCTCAACTTGCTGTGTTTAGTGTGAATTTAATGCAGCAGATCAAAAGTATTTTTACAGAAAAATGAAGTGAAAATATCTTTGGTATTTGAAGAGCATAATTTACATAGTTGTCTTACCTATTTCAACTTAATCAAAAGTGTAAGTCTTAGAGTACATGACAGTCTAAGTAATAAAGGGTCTGCAATCAGTCTCCCTTGTAAAAATAATGAATTAAACACATGAATCTGCCTTCTGGCCAATAACATGCTCTCTGTGAGGTGGGAGGTCAAAAGGGAAGGTATTAATTACTTTGCAGGATGTCTAATTTTATTTTTATTATTCAGGATAAAACTTCATTTGCACCTTTGACTGGATATTAAGTGTGTTGGAAAGCTTAATAACCTTGTAGATGAAAGGCTTAATAACCTGGAGAGAAGATAGCATGTATGATGATACAAGTAGCTCAAACTTGTTGTTAATGTTCCACACCTTTGTCTAATTCTTCATCCTTATCATAAAGCTATAGTGCCTGCTCCACATCTACCCAGCTGACCTTTTCCTGTGAAACTGTGAAAGTGTTGCTTAAAGGAGGTTGGGGTGCTGATATTTTTCAGCTGTGGAATGGGAAACTGGACAAAGGCCTACAACTGACTTTTGCACAACTCATTGATGCTATTTGTGTATTCCCCCCCAAATGCCTTTCTATCCTTCCATCTTCTCCCAGCTTGTCTTTGTGGAACCCTTTTTTTCTCTAAGCACATGTCAAGAATATTTTCCTACACACTTTGATCATATTTACATTTCCGCTCTGTACATTTTATAGCTTTCTTCTCCTACATCATATTCATAGATGGTTATCAGTATGATGTAGAAGAAGACCTAAGTGCTAGCCAAAGATCTGCATGGGCTACTCTCACTGTGTCAGTCATATCTCATTTAGTCCTGAAAAGCTGGTTCTTCACTCTGATCAGCTTATGCTGCCAGACTCCATTGTACATTTGCTCAATTTTTTAAGAAGTACTTCTATTTTTCTTGCTCAGCCACACACACATGGATTGCTTCTCTGAAATTTCTGAATATCAACTAATTCTTCCTCTTCTCAATTTTCCTCCAAATCTTTTTTGCCATATACAAAAAAGGCTAGACATTCTGGAGTAAGTTACCAGCATGAATGTTAGGGGAAAAAAATCTATATCTAGATGTAGAGACTATATAAATAAAGCAGTAATGAGATGAAGAAGAAATTATGTTTACAGCATAGTTGTGCCACGTAATGCAGTTTGGTCTTGTTATACATTTAAAAAAAATAATTTTAAAATACTGTAAAAATTAGATAAGAGTATAGCAGCAAAACACAAAAAAAAATCTAATATCAGAACACTTCCCTATACTGAGAAGCTCAGTCTGTTCACATTATTAAAACTGTGACCAACCAATGACTTGATAAGACTTCCCTCACGTGGAAGAGACTGTTTCTTGATATGCCTATGACTGCAACTTGAAGCGATATATTTTCTAAGAGGAAGGCTCATGTTTTTAAAAGGCAGTGTAATGAACTGCTTAAAATCCTTCCAGCTTTTAGAGATTTTATTGCCACAAGTGAATTTCTTTATAGATTATACTCTGGATAAAAGCCAGTTATGATACCTATAATGGGGTGACTAGTTCTGCAGTCTGTAGAACTCATTGATCTAATAAGATTGTATCATTTAGTTATTTTTTGAAAGTAAATATTTCTGTAGGAAATGTAAAATAATCTCAAGCATTTATTGCTGATCACTGCAGTTTTCTTTGTGTTTCAATCACTTCCATACAACAAAATGGTCAAGGTATCATTCTTTTAGAAGACAGACATTAATTCATCTGCAACTGTGTTTTTCGACATTAGGTTTCTTTTGTGCTGTGAAAAGTGTATTTGATAATTTAATTCTAAGAACATGGGTGGGCTTTTTTTTTTTTCAACTGAAGCTATGTACTAATTTACAACAGGGCCTTTCCACAGAAACAGTCTGCATATTCTCACTCTGTGGAAACATGAGAGAGCATATCCTTCAGAAAGAGAGGAATAACCTCCCTAGCATTTACCAGCATGTGCCTCAGGGTAAGAACATTGCATATGGGTAGTTCCTGAAGAGGAACGGATGTGGCAAAGACTCAAACATTGGTGTACCTTGGAATAACTTGTTTGTCTGCTCATGTCTTTAATTTTCTAACTTCAGAAATGTTTTCAAATGCATTTGTTCACAAGCAATATGATGGCTACTACACTTATGTGAATTTGAAGAAAATATATAATATGAAAAATATTTTTGATAAAACGAGAGAATAATTAGTACATTTTCATGAGTCTGTATCAACTAACCCAACTTAAGACCACACCTTTTTTGTAAAACAGAAAAGAAAAAGAAAACAACATTCTCCTTATTCTCATGTAAACATCATAAAATCAATGCAAAAGTAGGTGTGAGAGAAAGATTTGTTCTTCAACCTCCTGTTGCTCCTATGGTGCTTCTGGTAAACAGAAGCATCTTCATTTCTATTTATTAATTTAAAATTTGTACTGCTATCTTGCAGCATTTCATTGTGGTGGAACTAATAATCAGCCATCCACCTTGAAATCAGAGTTGTGTAAATATCATTGATTTTTTTGGTTTTGAAATATACGTCCTATTTGGGCACCTGGAGTACTCAATTCATATAATTCATCTGTCTGCCTAATGAACTCCTTTTGATTTGTGATTTTTCAACCTAGAGTATCTTACATCCTTCTGTTATTGTTAGGCAATTTCCTTCAGGCTTTTTTTTCCCTTTTAATGGACTTATGTATTACAGATTCAGGATGTTAAGTGAATATTTATTTTAAAAGGGTGGTTGGTGTTTGCTCACAATTGTGCTTTTAGGTAGCATTAAGGTCTTCACTGAAGTTGCTGATATCATTCATTTCAATGTTTTCATTAATTAGTGTCCAGCAGATATTCTTTCTAGTCTTGTCTCCTGTAGAATTTCTATCTCTAAAATTATGACTTCTAATATAGATTCACTTGCACGGAGACTTATAGACTAGTGTTTTTAGACATTTAATTAGATAATTTAGAAAACATAATTTTCTAAAACTGATTTCAAAATAACACACTGAACAGTTCTCAGCATAATACAATAATACTGTACCCCTAATGCCAACGGAACTTAAACAGTGTTAAGGAGTACAGAAAATGTCGAAGTTGGAAGAACATATTTCTGTGACCTTGCTTCAGCTTATTTTTTTGTGTAATAATGGACTTTCAAACATAAAAATGTTCCTGGGGAAATTCTATAAATGCTGCAAGAGCTGAGAGCTGATGGGTTTCTTTGGTTTAATAGACGTAGTCTGTAAAGAGGTAGGGGAAAAAGTTTACTAGTTTGATGGTTCAAGGGAGACAGTAATATAAGGAATATTTTTCATAGGCCACAGGTTTTGTCAGTGTTCCACCAAACAGACTTGGAAAAGCATTTTATAATGATGTTTTGCTTTAATAATCTGTGTAACTGTATACTGTGTAAGAAATATCTATCTAATTGTTACTTTTTTAACAGTTCAAGTGTTCAATAAAGTGTTTTTTGTTGCTGTTTGAATTGTTATTTATAGGTAAGGAATGAAAGTAAATCATGATTTTAGCAATTGTTTCAAATCACCAGGAGGGCTTGTTAAAAGCCACTGAGAATATTTTTCTGTGATCTGAAAGGGAATACCTCGTTAGTCAAGGCCATCCAAGCCTAGCTTCTCTCATTAAGATGAAAAAAAAAAAGTCTTTGTTAACCTCTTATGGACAATTTTAGAAGTATTATTGTGGAAAATTATTTCTAGTAATGTAGTCTAAAATTTCATTTGCCAAATGCATACTGTCTATTTTTTCTTTACTTTTTAATTTACTTTTTTACATTTAGTTGACAATTTTTTTCAAATGTAAGCCTTGTAGCGTTAATAGTTTAAATGTCTAAAAAGGTTATAAGCTTCTTTTATGATGCCAATTTTCAAGTGGTTCATATGTAAACAGTCTAAAACTTACTGTTGGCACTGCTGTGTAAGCAGTATTTTTTCTAATATAGCAATGGGAAATCAACTGACCTTTAGATAGCTGTACAGGGGATTATTATGGCTGAACAGATAAGATGTCCTGTTTAAGAGCCCTGCTTGTGAATCTCAACTGCCAAATCCATCTCCCATGATTAAGATAAGCCACTAAAGCAAGTTCCATACAATTTCATTTTCTTGTCAGTAGAGAAGAAATGGCTGGATTGGAGAGACTTGAGGAAAGACTTGAAGAGACACAACTGTTGCATTTGGGGACATTTTGTCACTTTAAAGGAAGCATGCTAGTTCTGGCATGGACGTGAAGTCAGAAAGTGAGTTGAAAGCTTTTCTGAAAAGATTGAGCTGCTGAGGTCTAATGAGATGGCTGTGGGAAAGGCACTGATACCATAGGATGGTTCATCTTCCTGTCCCATCCAGGAAAACAACTAGCTTTCAGCCCAGTCAGTCTTCAAGGGAACAGCAAATAGCTCCTCTTATCAGTCCTCATCAACTCATTCATTTCCTGGAGGGGCAGGAAAAGCACTAGCAACTGCCAAAACTTTTGGGGCACCGTGGAGAGAAAATTAGCTCTCCAGGGTATAAATGCAAAATCTCAGACTCTTTCAACCAAATTAAGAGTGCAGACTGGCAAAGTAATGAACAGTTGCCTATGATTATGGATAACAAGGTAATCCATTTTGTAATACAGGGAATTCTCACCCCACATCTTTGTTACACTTTAGCTTTATTAGTATTTTAAATTCAAAATTTATTTAACTGATTTTCTTCTTCATTTTGATCAAAGGACATTAAAATATTTCTCTTAGCCAATAGTCCTCTGTCTGCATTCCCATGCATAGTAGAAACAGTCGTTACATTCCCATCCATCAATGCCTCTTCTGTATTCTTATTTACCTCAGATACCATTAGACCCATGTCTGCCAATGCATTTTGCAAACTCCTTTGGAAAGCATTTTTCAGACTTCTGCCTTTAAATTACTTTCTGCTGTGCCAGTAATAATTCTTATCCCATCTACTCCAATAGGTATCCCATCCTCAGGCCTAGTTTGGGAGGGCCTGCTGCTAGCAGCTACAGCTATCAGCTGGTACAAATGTGAGTTTATGCATCCGTGAAATGAATACAAACAAAAACCTGAAGAGGTAGTGAACTTAAGAACTTCATCAAACATTTTGTAGATTATTGTGGTAATTATACCAGTTTACAAATTAACTAGATCTAGCTCACCAAAGTAAGTGTGTATTGTACCCATTTTGACTTGATAAGAAAAATTTGGTGGCACCTAAGTCTAATGCATAGCAAGAGAAAACATAAATGTGATAGGAAATCTACAGTTGGAGAACTTACATATCTGTGCTAAAGTGTTTCTCATTTCAAAACTGGACTCATCTAACGAAGAATCACTAAAGGCATCACTAAAGCATTTTAAGGGTTTTGGGGGGGGAGAAAAATATGTTTTAAAAACAAAGAAGTTTATCTTGGATTAAAAAAAAATCAGACCAAACCTAAATGAAAATTTTCAGTATTTTTAGTTTTCAAAATTTCCTCTCCTCATTCTTCCTTCCTAGTTCAATATGAACACACCCTTGAATTCCTCTTTATTGTTCTGTGCTCTCTGTTTTATCAGTGATAATGCTGATTTCTTTTCTTGTTTAAAATCTGCACGCTCAATTTTAAAGCTGGCCAAATCTAGATGTTTATGTTTCTTTCTAATCCCTTTTTAGTTTATTTTTCTCTGCAGTTTTTGGCAACACTACTGTTCTTGGATTCACACATATCTTTAGTTAAGGTATTTTTTCTTTACTATAGAACTAGGTATACAAACTTTATAGAAAACTTAGCAACTTTTTCAATAATTTATTTCCAATATTTGTCTAACTGCCTGACTCTTATTCTAACTCTTATGTACTGTTCTCACTGCAGTTGCCTCTTGGTCTTATATAAATCCATTCAAAATACTATTAATGCTTTTTCAAAATGTACTATTTTCACCGTTTAAATTCTTCTGAGTGGCATTATCAGCTCACCATATTTTACAGCATCAGGAATAAGCTTACTATTCTTATTTTGAATACTCTTCAAAATTTTGATCCTAATTATTAAATAACGAATCTTACGTCTTATCAGATTTCCTAGCCCCACTAACTCTGCAAGTGGTATTACTTTGACACATTGTTACTCAGTTTTCCCCAGTTTCCTTATAAGTGCTCCACAAACTCTCTCAAAAAATTATGTTGCCCTGCTTCCCACCAAAGATTATCTGTTTTTTTAATATAATATATGCTTGTCTAGACCTTAAAAAATATGTTTATAACTCTTTCAAACAAAGTGTATGTAACTAATCCTTCCATTATTAGGTCATTTTATTGAAAGTGGGTTTTGGTACAAATCTACTTTTGTCTAAAAAAAAAAAAAACCATAAAGGTTATTTTGCTTTTCTTAGAAATTTGCAGCTTTTCATAAAGAAACTGAACTTTTCCAAATAACCCAAATTTAAGATAGGTATGTCAGAATTTGAATGTCTGCCCATGACTAAGTAATCACTCTATACATCGAATAAGATAGATACAGAAGGCTCTCAAGTTGGATGCAAAATTAAGTTGTTTTAACTGGGGCCTATTTGTGTCCTTTTTTCCTCTTCACTTTTGGGCAGTGCGCCACTGTCTTCAGAAGGCGGCCCCTGCCTGCATAATCCTCTTGACTTTTGGAGATGCCAGGTTTTAAGATCAAGCTACGAGGAAGATAACTAAGAAACGGCTATCAGTTTTGGAAGTTGATTAAGACAGTGTGAAGTAGTCTTTCATTGACCAAGGTATGTTTACAAGAAAGAAGGGGAAGTACCAGAAGCAGAAAACAGGATGCACAAGTGAGACAGGATCAGATCAGGAATCATGAGCTGCAGGGGCAGAAATCAAAAACACCCTAGGGGACTCTAATCTGAGATCAAAGAAGTGTTTCAAAGTTCTGAGGAAACTGAGACAAGGGAAAGCATGTAGGTGTTTTATCTAGATTTGTATACTTACCCTAAAGTAGAAGATGTAGAGATTTGGTACCCTTATAGAGCCTGTAGGGCTGTTTGCTGTAGCTATCATTTGCCCTGAAGAAGTGAACTATCCCTCTTGGGTTTTCTTTTCTTTCTTTTTCTTTTTTTATGGATAGTCAATCCTAGTCTAAGAGATTGTGTGGTCTTTGCTCTGTGAAGAGTAGTGATGAAGACAGCATTTCACAATATCCCATCGTGGTGGATGGAAACAAGGAGTCATCAGATTTACCACTGTGGAAGGGACTTTAAACTCTAGTGTAGCAGGACCTAAACAGAGCAGTCCGATGAATATCCTTTTGAGAAAGCAGTATCAAAGCTCATTTGTCTCTGTATGTTTGTAGAAGTCCTTTACACATGTCCCAATCTAGGTGGTTGCTACCCTAAATGTTATTGCTATACTTTTTCTGGGGAGGAAAAACTAAGAAATAAAAATTCCCAAACCACCAAACATGGACAACTTTAATTTTTCTGATGCATTAGTGAAGCAATATCCCAGAAAGCTCCAGGGCTGATGCAATGCTTTAATTTCCTCTTTTCAAACAGAACTGAATGAGATTGTTCATTCAGCATGTCCTCCATCTTATAATTTGTAACCATTCTTTCTATTTGCAGGAGAGATTTTCTAGCCCCCAGGAATTTCAACACTCATTTTAGCAGCTGGTAGATAGGAAAGAGTATGAAACTTGTCAGAACAGATGACATGAGAATGAAATTCTCTAAATCTGTTTTAACCTGTGGGTTCACCTTTTGCTTGACAGCATTCTCTCTGTGATTTAGAGAGAGGTTATAGTTCATAATAGTTTGAGCCCCTATCCAGCAGCTATGATCTCCTGTGTACTACCCAGCCTGTAAAACTGACTTGCTGTTAAGTCCTATATAAGCCATTTCCTATGTGTGTTCCCAGATATCGAGTTCTATATCACTGGAATATTATAAGACAGAGATAATGTGTGTTCACAAACTATGCTGAAACTGCAGAGGAGCATGTATATAATCTCTGTGCCTTATGGTACATGTCAGCTAGCAGGACCAGCTTAAATAAATGTTTTACAAATATTTTTTAAGTTTTGGAACATGTAACTAGAAAAAAAAAAAAAAAGAGCCCTTTTTTCACTGAAATAACAGCATGACTTTCTGGGAAAGAGATTAATCTTCTTCACTCTTAATCTAATTGACAAGACATTTCTACCTTGAAAAAATGATCTAAACCCAACAGCATTATGCTGTATTCTGTCTACTAATAATTCAGATAACTTTTTGTAAATGATTTAATTGAAAAGTATTTAATTGAATAGAAAAAAAATCATGCATCTAATAATCCACTTATATCAGTCCAATTACATTAAAGAGCTTGCACATAACAGTTTACTATTTTATATGTAACCAGGAACACTCTGCAGCATGTCATTTTGGTGTGACATAATATCACTGCACTTTTAAGGGAACTCTTTCAGCAATATCCTAGAACAGGTTGGAAAATATTCAAATATTTAAGAAGGTCACATCATGATGCTTTGAAAATGTTTTGTTAACTGCTAAGTTTGTCACCATGCAGATAGGCTTGCACATTTTTAAAGAAGTTTTCTCTCTCTTTTTGTTTCATGTATGTGCTCGTAATAATATGAAAATTTATAATAGGAATTATAACTCCTTTATGTTATGACTTCTTTCTGTTTCTTTATATCCCATGTTACACTGTAACTGCGGAGCAATGTTGTTTATTAGAAATTCCAAATCAACACAAATGTATATCCTTAATATTGAAGTTTATTATACCAACACTGAAAAAAACCCCTACTGGAACTGTTTCCAAAACAGTTCTTTAACTACAGCCAGAAATATACCCAGTATCCAAAAATTACAGCTACATGTCTGAAAGAATGCAAAAACCTTTGGAAGCATATATGAAAGAGTTTTTTATGATTATTGAATTATTAAATTATCATCATTAAATATATTAAGTGCTTTGAGTAAAACCCTTTTCACAATTATATTGAATAGACAATGGCATGATGTTTCAAAGATATTCCAGGAGAAATTAACAGTTTCACTCATTTATAGCAAGCTTCTGGACTAAGATCAGAGGTGAAATAAAGAAGATCAGAGGTTTCCATAGTTTAATTCTGTTAAGATATTTATCTTCTAGAAATAAGATTCAGATCTCTCACGGCATTCTGTAAAAAGTTCTCTACAAGTATGTAATTCTCATATTTAAAGTACTACTGGGAGTACTTATACATGGATTTGACAGTCTTGATGTATTGCAGGCAAGTCAAATGGTTGTTGAATGGGATGATAGCTGAATTATTGATTGTCTAAATTACCCAAAAGTTTAACCATCATTACCACTCCTCATTCAGAAGAATGTATTAGTGCAGAAGCACCCTGCAGATTTGGGCCTTCCTTAAATACATTTACCCCATTCTTAAAAAAAACCGTAAGCAGTAGAAATTAACTCTTTAAAGATATTTTTAATGTTAATTTTTATTATTATTTTTAGACTACAATGTTAGGTTTGTGTTATATATACATGTGTTTAAACCTATAGACTTATAAACTATAAAACTTGCTATCACAACAAATCTTTTGCCATGAAAAAATTTTTAGTAGAGTGCTGTCACCATTATTCCATTACTTAGCTATCAACTGAAATGGAGAACTGTAAGAAGATATACCTTTCTTTTTAATAATCTGTTGGCACTTTCCTCTCTTTTAATATTTTCTGCTTTAAATTTGTCTGTTGCTTATTCCTTCTGGCTTGTACTTTCTGTGTATTTTATTCAAGTGTCTTCCCTTGCACAGTGCAGCTGCAAGTTCTTCTATTCCCACAATGTCTTCTAAAATCCCACTTGTTCTTTATTATACTGAGAAATCAGGAAACATCAGATCAAGATAGCTAGTCCAAATTAATTTATCCTCCCTTCCTCCTGTATGAATATGTATTAGGTGATATAGTCTTTAATTAGCTGTTTAAATAGCTTTTTTCCATGTTTTCTGTCTTCCTTCAGTGTGTAGGACGGCTGATATCTCTAAAAGCGGCCACCCAGTATTTTATTGAATATATGCTTTGTTACAGTAAGTGGGACTACTTCTAGGCTCACTTCTTTTAAAAAAACTAAAGGTTATAACCCATGATTAATGTACGTGCCTAAGCCTGACATCCTAGAAATCTCCCTCAGGTGCTAAAAAAATCCTGGAGCGCCAAAAACCTACCTCAGGGAACTCTCTACAGAGCCCAGTGGTTTTCAGGGCTCCCGAAGGAACTAATCTTTTGCTTTCACTCTGTAGGGCATATTTACTACAGCCACTTCAAGAGACACAAGCTCACCCTGCTCCTGCTCCAAAGGAAGCAAAGCTAGGAGGCTGTGTAACTAACCGGACCACTGAACCCGATCAGCCCTGCTGAAAAGTAGAGTTTGTTACCCAAGCTTTCTGCCTTTCTCACAAGGTCACATGGCTCTTGGATAGCTCAAGGCAGTTCACACTGTGTTTGCATTTGCTGAGTAACAAGATAGCTTCTGAATGCCAGCGCTGTCTTGTGCAAATGTAAACTCCGAGAGATCTGACTGCTGCGGGGGACTGGCAATTTGAATTAGCCTGGTGTTGTGCCCAAGTGCTCCCTTCCTTCTGATTTGACAATGTAACTCTTTTTCTCCTCCTGACTGGAGAGGCAGATATGATCCTTTCCATCATGAATTATCCTATGATCCTTTGCCTTCTATTAGTACTAATTCTGGAGAAGGGGAAAGATTTGGAGTATACCCTCTAGATTCAGGTTTTCTGAAGGGTACTCCTTCCTGAGTGTACTGTTTTTATAGACACCAGGCTAGAACACCTAATTTTCCCTGTGCATAATTTGGGGATACTGAATACAAATTGACTTACGTCACGAATGCTGCAAATAAAGCATCACACACAGTAAGTAGGAATTTGCGGAGAAACGTGTATCTTCCTAATACTCCCTTCTAACAATACACAAATAAATGATGTTGCTGGTCTATCTAGCTATTTCTTGGAGCATGCATATTTTTCTGATATTTCTATCTAGTAACTTTCTGAAACTGATCCCTGTACTGTAAAAGAAATACAATAATTATTTGTGACCCAGCAGAAGAAACCCACAATTTTCAATGGAAAATAGGTCTAACATGTTTTGCACATTTAATTAATGCAAATATTTTAGTCTATCATGTCTTCATATTGTGTTTGTGGAAAACACTGGTCAGATGCATTATGAAATCCAAATTCTAAAATGGTAACTAGAGAAATTTTTTTTTTTTATTGTTTGAGGGAAAATAGTGAGAGTAAGATACTGTCATTTTACCGGAACGTGTGATACTCAGCTTTGGCTGGAGAACACTGGATTCTCGTTTCAAGATCCACTCTAAACGTGTCTTTTAAAGAATTTTAAAAGAAAAAGCATAGAAATCCTCTCAGAAAGTTTCTGAACTTTCAGAACACAAAAAGGTCAAACATCTTAAGTAATATTGTGGACCCACCCTCCGTTTCCACAGGATATGTTCTCATTCAGGAAGTCTGGTGCTAATTACTTTGAATCAAAGAGCCGGACAAGCATATCCTTCCACTCTGGAAGTTATACATCTGGTCGGGTTAAAAAGGGATTCTGCTAATGCTCAGGTAACCACTACATGGGAAAATATTACCACCCATTCTTCTGTTTAGCAAAAGTTATTACTCATGCGTGAGTCACAAATAAATGTAGAAGAAATGGATGAGACAGAATGACCTTTTAATTCTTCACTTTCTTTTTCCATGTGTTTGTCTACAGAATGTTCTGGGGTGCTCGATGCTGTAGTATAGGAAGAAAAAACACCAACAACAGAAAAAGGAGAAAAATTGCTTTCATTACGTATGTTTGCTGGTGATTTGAATGCAATTGAGTTACTCTGCCAAATCAAAAAAATGTGGTCAGGATTTTGCAGCTAGTCTTTAGGAATTCCACAGTGAGAAACTGAAGTATGAGTCCTATATTATTCTTAGGTTGCCTCTGGTTTTGTTTTTTGTTGATAAGTCTTCAAATAAACAAAGGAATATTTCATTCTCTGATACTATCAAATAGTTGATTTTTTCCCTGTAAGACCTTTCCTACATAGCCACACAGTCAAAAATTTTATAATTTGTTACAACATTCTTTTTTATGATGTTGACTAATATAAATTGGTGTGTTTGTATAAAGAAAGCTTGCATCTATTGGGTGCTGCCGTAAAGATTATGTCCCTTCTCATATCACACATTGCTTTGTAGCCTGAAACCCACTCTACTCTCCTTCACCAAAACAAGATATTTGGTTTTACTTTCAAAACTGCCATCGATTTTATCCCATTCTTCAGCTTCCATTAATAGAAAACATCATTTGCCAGTTTCAATCAGCCAATACTGCAACTTTCCATTTAGAATCATAGAATCAAACAATATCTCAACTTGGAAGGGCCCCATAAGGATCGTTGAGTCCAACTCCTGGATCCTCACAGGGCTACCTAAAACTAAATCATATGACTAAGAGTGTCATCCAGATGCTCCTTGAACTCTGACAGGCTTTGTGCTGTGACCACTTCCCTGGGGACCCCGTTCCAGTGATCGACCACCCTCTCAGT
>VZTL01075756.1:2515-34952 GCA_013400535.1 Scopus umbretta
GAGACTTAGAGCAATTAAAACCTATACTCCATATGCTTTTGATGTTTTTTTTATCTCATCCTACATTAACTAGATCCTGAATTATTATGCCATGAGTTGTTAGATCAGTTAGTTTGTAATTGTAAGTAAAATAATAACGCTTGTATGTTACCCCTCCTACTGATAGATTTCAAAGTTGTTTTCAAACATAGGGCTCAGTCTGGCAAACACTTGCGTATCTGATTAACTTCGAGCACACAAAAATGCATCCTACAGCTGGGCAAGTGGGTCTTCACCTAGTCATGTCATGAGATGTGCTACTGAAACATGACCAACTTTGGGGTGAAAAAAACCATGGGATCATTTAGGGGCCAGATGGGAGTCATCCATGCCTTCTAACCTCTAGGAACTTAACCAAGGTCTTTGAATTAGAGTCTAGGCTCTCTCTGCAACCAGGAAAACAACGTATAAACCTTTGGTGGGATATTCAGAGGACTTCAGTTAAGTACCAACTTTTGTCCTTTAGCTCTAAAGGAAACCTGAACTGCTAAACTAAGTATACTTTGAGTAATACTAGTATTTAGATTCAACCTTTAGAAAAACTGTAATTAAGATTTGAGCATTTGGATAGTTATTTTGTTGAATATTGACATAAATACTATTAATAATACAGAATACTTTATCTGTAAATAAGTTCTTCTTTTGCACCTCACTTTCTATGATGACTTTCTGGAGGAGTTCAATAACTGTTCAAGTTTAGGTTCTTGTCCTGTTGAAAAGATGCATACACATACTCAGATTGAGCTGTTTGTTTGTCTTTTAAATCAAATTCCTGGATGGATCAAGCCAAGCCAAGGTATGAATGCTGGTTTTTTTAACTGTATGTATTCTTGCTTTAAGGCATAAGCTAATTGATATCATAATATCATACTTCTGTAGTAAAGAAAAGTTGATAGACCAGATACTCTGCTGCTATAAGCCAGCATAAAGCTTTTCCATTTTTACCAGCTAAGAATCTCATTGAATACACATATTTGTGGCAGGACTGGCACTTTAGACACTATTATACGTTGGTCTTTCACATTTTTGCAAAAAGTCTTTCAGGCTCTGCCTCTTTGAGTTAGGCAAGCACGAAGGAATCGACATGAATCTAACTAAACAAAAAAATCAGCCCCAGTGCCTGATTCTTGCCAAGAACAGTGCCCCAGAACTAGAGCACTGCTGTGTTTACTGGCCCTTTCATAACACTGTCAGTATCGAAGAGTTGGTAAATAGAGAACTCATCCAGGAGGCTGTCAAATTCTTCTGCACTGCTGCACACCCCAAGATGATATGCTAACTCCTCTACCATTTTGCCAGTAAGCCTGAGTTTAGAGGCTGGGTCAAGAACGAATGACACTTTTCCAGTAGGCTGTCCTTCATGGGAAATTATTTTATCTTCTTATTTTTTCTCAGTACTGACATGAAAAGGGAGCTATTTGATGCTTTGAATAGAGAACAGCTATGTACTTATTAAGTACTCCTAAGTTTCTTCATATCATCACCTCCAACCCATTGCTAATTCTCAATCACACTTTAATATTTCTGATACATACATCCTAAGCAGTTTGCAAACATTCTTGAACCAAGCCAATACTATTTGTATTACAGTAGCCTTCTAGAAAGCTTGAAAAACAAAACAATCCTTGCCCTAGTGAGCCTTGAGTCCAAACAGCAAAGCAGACAGAGTGGGGTCGCAGCACAGGAGACAGTGGTTTGCCAGGGGCATGCTAGAAATCGGTTGTGGGATGAAGAATAGATCCTGAATCTCTGTTGTCGTAGGCGTAGACCACAGGGCTTGCTTAACAGCTGGTGCTCCTTGTTTTGAAGATTGCTGTGGGACTGCAACTACAATTTCATTTCAGAGATCAGGTACAGAAGAGGCATGTTTAAATTTTGTCTTGTAACTATTGGCAGATTAGATCCAAATGACAAGTCAGGTTTTGTCCTCTCAGTCCCTGGGTTGGTGCTTGTATACAATAAGTGGAGAATTTTTGTCACATTACAAGAAAATCTTTCATATCCTTTAATACAAGAATATTAGAATCCTGGTAGGTGGTTTGCGGTGTTCAGGCAGTTATTTGATCAGGTGGCAATTTGGGGTGTGATGCCTCATGATTGGCACTGTCAGCCTGCTGGACAGTTGAACAGATTTTAAAATGGATTATGTGGCAAAAAAGTGCATAAAGCACTGTTTCAGTTTCCTGCTCCAACTCTGCCCACTGATTCTCTCATCCTACACGTCAGGGAAAGTAGTGCTGTACAACATGAGTGACTGTGAATCAGTTCCACCCATTCTGAAAAAAGAAAAAAAAAGAAAAAAATATAGAAAAAAAAGGAGGACATGTATTGCAGTCGCCCAGGTGAATTTGACATTCCTGCAGATGTGCAATAACATAATCTGCTTCTTTTCCCGAGTTCCTCTACTACAGTAGGCTTTGTTGGCATGATTAGCCTCCTTGGTAGCATCCTCCAGAGGGAATTCTACAGAGATGAAATACAAAAACTGCTTTAAAATGATAAGTCACAAATAGGATCTGCCACGAGGCAAAACTAGACACAAGAGACTCATAAAAAAATTAAAGTATAAAGTAACAGAGAAAAACCCAAATCTTCCTGACTACAATCTCATTTGCACACCTGATTTGTTTGCACAGCTTCCAGGATACAACAAGCACAAAGGCAGTAAAAAAAGCAGTCAAATGACCAACACAATGGCCATTGATTCAGGCATTAATTTAACACAATTTTCATACCACTAACGTGAAGGGTATATGTAGCTCTGCTTTGCAACATTTGTAGTTTTTCTGCATATGTGTGTTGCTGAAAATTTGGTCTTAACAGCCCTTGTAACAAAAAGGGAGACACTGGGGGGCGGGAGAATAATTGAGGAAAGCATTTTATTAAGTTTTGAGGATTACAGTTGTCTAACTACTACTATCATCTGTATAAAACTAATCGAAGTATTAAATACATTACCAATAACCCTAAGATATGAGTGATATATTTCTCCTGACACATTCATTTCACGATACTGCAAACATAAACTTCTGACCTACAAATGTAAAATGATATTTCAGCATATGTGGACTCTTTCCAGATATTTTTATCACATTTTTAGTGTTCTTTTTGGATCTTGGAATTTTTTTTTTTTATTGTTTTGATCTTGGTCATCTTTTTGCCCTTCCTTAAAGCAAACAGTTGTGTTGTTATTTCTGTATAACAGTAAGTTTAGCATAAGGAGTCCTCTCTTTCCCATCTTCCTCTCCTGTAACTCCATCTTCTGAAAACTTCATACTCTTGAGGACAACCAAATCCAAGTTAATACATGTATTAGCCTGGACAGGCAGAAATCTTTAATATTCCTAAATCTTTTTAGGAGTAAATCTTTCAGTTAAATTCTTCACTGTTTTCATTGCTCAGAAAACTTACAATTCCTTACTCTCCTCTTTCTCAACTACAAAATATTTAAAGGTGTACTCCTCAGGTATTAACCTCATCCTACTTACCACCTATTTCTCTATTTAAGAGGTTGCATTCACTGTATCTCCCAAATTATAGACATTGTGCAGCCCCACTCTGTACATTTCTACTCTGATGGAAATCATTTGCAACTGAGTGGTGTTTATACCAAAGGAATGAATCCTGCTGCTTTTCATTTTCATGCGTGCCATTGCCATTTCCTTGTTCCTTGAAAAAAATAACAGACGAGGTGACTGAAAGTGCAGTGTCTGCCCGCACAATGCCAGCCACGAGCAGCTCGCATGACTGCAATAAAGCTGGCTGAGCTGTGGGATCTTGTTTCCCACATTAGTGGACAAAGTTGGCCCATGGATGGTCCTGACTGGTCATATTGATCTCACAGTAAAGAAAAACAGGTGGATTGCTAGAAGAAGAACAGCTATGAGGTGGGTGACATACTTGAGTTGCAATCCCAAAGGTCTAGCAGGCATTAGAGATTTTAGCTTCATAGTTAACCTGTTCAAACGCGAGTATCATGATAGGAGTTAAAGCTTATAAGCTTAAGTATGAGGTTCTTGTTACATTTTAAATTCCAATTCTGGATGCCAAATCTTGGCTAGTCAAATGAATGTCTCAGCTGCTGTTCAGCCTTGAATCTTGAATCCCTGTTTTCGCTGTACCTGTGCTAAAGGAAAAAGCTCTAGACTGCACGGTGCAATTAACATCAGGACTGGCCAGGAAACAATACTTACACTCTGTGAAAAAGTTCAAGATTTTACTCATTCATAATTAGTTTCTCATCAGTGTGAGAAACCATTAAAAAAGTCAAAACAGGGGCACAGAAGAACAAGAACTACTGCAAAAGCGAAAATGGCCCAGTAGTTGGGAGGGTCACACTCAGCACTATCCTCTGATGTAGGCAGAGTGAGATCTGAACCTTGGCCTGTTATGTGTTTAACATGCACTCTAACCAGTCAGCTCACTTGTGGTCTCTGGACCGTACTTTTGTCTGACCTGAAAATTGCTAATTGCAATGAAAATGTCATCAAGATGCAATAGACATATTTCCAACAACCAGTTTTTCTTCCAGAGAAATACACCAGTAGTGGACAGTATCGTATATCAAAAATTAAGTTCCTGACATTGCAATTCAGAGAAAGACTTGTTATGTTGGTAACAAATACTTAAGGGAAGTGTTGTCAATAACATAGTCTGTAAGAGATTTTGAGTCCGCTGAGCAAGAACTGCTACATAAGTATAAATTTAAAAGTATAACTTGATATGCTTCATAAAATTATGCATTGGATACATCAGACTAGTTCAGGGACCTATTGTAAAATTTAGGCTTATGTAAGTAAATTTGAGATCTTGGTCTCTGATGAGTGCTCCACAGCAGAGATAAAATTGCTCTCTATTTCAACTGCTAGCACATTCTTCTTTTGTGTGCATGGAAGTTCCAGTTTTAGACCCAGAGATGGCATTGATAGTCTCTGTGTGAGCCTGTGTGCATGTGTGACATGTAAGAATTACATCATGGTTTCATTACATCATTAAGTTTGGATTCTGACCTCAGTGTGGTTATTGGATCATACACCAACCTCCTCCTTCTAGTCAGCTGAGTATGTTTGGATGTGGTGAACATGTGGTGGCTGCTGCTACTGACAGGAACTGCCAGGCGTTCAGCTGTGTCCAGACAGCTGTATTTCCAGCCATAATTAAACCATCAGATTTTTTTTTTCCTATTTTTTTGCTGTGTCAAGTTTTTATATGATGCACAAGTATAGTCAGTAAAGGACCTTTCTTATCGGTCCGGTATGACCAAGTTTGTCTTTTGGAACTATTCTGTAAAGGTTGAGGCATTGATTATCATCCTACACGAACCAGAAGCAGCAGAAAAATTCTCTCACCTCCTTCCTTAAGGTAAAAACATTTATGTCTCCATAGGCAGAGAAATCAGTTCATGTAAGACATGTCAATTAGGACTGGACAGCATCATGGAATATTATTTCCAAGATAACCCCTAAAGTAGCAAAATTAATTAGGCCTGTGGTATTAAAGAAGTACTAAAGCAACCGATAATTTAATCTTAAGACTCTCCTTCAACAGACCAGAAAAAAAAGAAGCACAGAAGAATATATTAGTTTGCCAACTGTGGTTTTATTTGGGGATAACCTGGGCACTTCCTTTTCAAGAATTCATCTAAAGATTGTTAAAGATGTGTGTGATTGAATTTACCACATGGGTTTCTGCTTTTCTTTCCCTCCCCCCAAACACACTTATGGTGTCATTATGCAAATCATTATGCTAAGACGGTATATTGAGATGTGTGCTACCAGTCCATGAAATAGCGGGGAAGTGGGAGGGGATATTCTGCATAAACTTTTGGTCATGACAGTGTAAATCTCATAACAACTTGCAGTGTCAGGCTGTGAAATGCACACGCGAGATCACAGTGACCGCACGGTTCCAAACGTGCATCCCACTATAGGTCCCTAAAGTGGCCTTTGGACAAAACTAAGAATATAATTTCAGAGCCAAGTAGAAATGGCTTTTTCTTCCTGGGATCCGGCTCTCAGGTCCTCCTGAGGTGCTCTGCAAGGGGAAGGAAGGGCTTCCGCTGCAGTTCTAGAGAGAGCAGCAGCTCAGCATGCACATTATTCGGTATTTGTTGTAGAAAGAATGGGTTGGGTAGGTCCAACCCAGTACTTTATTCTCAATAGCAAAGAATTAAATAGAGGAAGGAATTCCAGCAAAGCAGGAGCATGTCTCAGACACTGCGTACACGTGGGCAGTGTACCTCCCTGCCTGCCTCCACTTCACACTTGTTCTTGTCATTTGGCCACCATAAATTGGTAGCAGTCATGCAAATAATTTTCATTAATCCAGAATCAGGCTCCCCATCCCAGTGATTTCTGGGATGTTTTTGTATCATGCCATGCTGTGGAGGATTGCAGTCTGGTTACAGAAACAAGGAGCATTCCACTTTATTACTTAGCATTGAGAAAAACAAGACTAATTGGCTTCTGCTGTGCTTTAATAACTAAAGAATAACAAAGGCATTTAGTCTTTCACATCATTTCCTGTTTTTAAAGGATTTTAAATCCAACTCAGTGATTAACATTGAAAAGTAGCTACTATGCAGACATAAGAATTATTTCATTCTTTAATTATATTTTAACAGGTATAGATTCAATGTTCTTGACATTTATAAGAGGTCCTTCATTTCCCGCAAGGTGTGCATTCCCAGAGTTGCTGTGGCACACCAGGCATATATTCGTGTTGCCCATAATATTGCACTAGCCCAGTCAATGGAGTGGCGGTCATCAAAACAGAATCAAAGGAAAATGTTTCTACTTTCCACACATGGAGGAAAAGGTTTAATTGTTTTTTTTTTTTGTTCTGTGTTTGGTGTTTATTTTTGAGTGGAAATCCACTGTGGACTTGAGAGCTCCTTCCTCAGTGGAAGTTTCCTTTGTTGAACTACTTGTTTTTGCAAAAAAGGTTTTGGGTTTATTAACTAATATTTTCTGAACCCAGAAAACATCCTAACAAAACTATCTTGTGCTGGTTTGGGTGTCTATGACTGATGTTTATAGAAAACCTCCACGTTTCTAGCAGGAGGCTGAGCTGGGCCAGGAGGCTGGAGTTACCGTGTTTCCATTCCCTCGTACAAGGACTGGCCAGAGCCAAGTTCAGCCCATCCCCAGCCACCCTACGGTTCAAAGACAACGATGATCTGGGTTTGGTCCTGTCTCCTGTTGGCCATATTTTGAAAACGGGAACCGTTCAAGGGAGGAAGGACGTGCACAGCCGCCGGGTGCTCAGAGGCTGCGGGGCGGGTGGAGAGGAGGCAGCCAGGCTGTGGGTAGCCCACAGGCGGGAGCTGCTGCTGGGGACCCAGAGGGACCTTGTGGGCAGAGACCAGCAGATTTCAGAGGAAAGTGAGTAATAGACCCTTGAGGTATATGGATCTGAGCTACCTGTCAATGGACTCCAGACCTGTTTCTTGCTGCCCTCCATGTCACTCTAGTGTGATCTTAGCAGCGACCATTTGAGTGGTCGGCTGTTTAGGTGCTGCTTCTGTTAAGAAAACCCCCCCCATACCATGTGTGACAGGGGGTGCTACACGTGAGCGTGTCCTCAGGGGCTCAGCCACAGAGGAATGTGCATCAGCAGCTGGTGAAAGCAAAACAGGTTTATTTTGCAAGTGTCACACAAGCGTGGCTTGTGTGGGTTTTTTTGTTCCCATGTACCATAAGTTTCACTTCAAGATTTTGGTGTGACTGATGCTAAAATGCAAAGTAAAACCCATTTGAAATTGCTGAGTATCATCTTCCGTTCCTTGAACTTGGCTATTGGAGGCGGGGAAGAAAACCCTTCCCTTCTGCCATACTTTGTCAGTTGTTTGTTTCAGTTTGTCTGGCATGATACGTGCCTGCAGAATCCACCACCGTGAGTCTGCAGACTGCTGTAATGCCCACAATAATGTATAAATACATTAAGCAGAAGTCCTGATTTTGTAGGATTGCTGTTGTTTTTCATCCTTCTCTGTGACTGACCCCTGCAGATCTGGACCTCAAAGAGGTATTTCATGACAGAAGGAACTCACAAATGGTGTAAGATGTGTGTCATGGAAAGGTTGGCATCATATTTCTTGTGTGTGAAAAGGACAGCAAAAATCACCGAAATGGACTATAATAACTGATTCCACAGAGCTTAAAACTCCCTCAAGGCTGAAACATCTTGGGCCTTTCTGAAAAGAGGCATATATTTTGAAGAGACGGGGGGAAGGAAATAAAAAAAAAGCCTAATCTTCTGCTGATGTGGCCTTGGCAATCGACTGAACTGACAAGGCTGTGTATTTGTAAAACAAGCTGTGCTAAGTATTTTTTCGGCCTCGTGTTTAGAAACACACAGAGGGGGGGAGAAAGAAAAAAAAAAAAAAAAGAATAAATATGGAAATCAAATGTAAAAACTTCTTGCACTCGCAACCGGCTTCCCGGAGGGAATTCCTGCCTCTGTTCTCTGCTCTTCCTCCACTCAGCAAAACGACTGCCAGTCATGGAGCGGAGCTGTGCGGCGCGCTGTACAGTAATTGAACACCAATGGGCCCACCCTCATTTGCATCCCCCCCCCCTTGATTGGCAGCTGTACATGAAATGCCATATCAGTTGAAAGTATGTTGTGAGCTGGCACTAATGATCCAGTGGCTCCGGGGAAACCTGCCATATTGTAATTCGGCTATCAGGCATGAAAGAAATAATTCTAAGTGCCAGCAATGTGAAGCCGAATAAATGTTTCAGTGCTGCAGGTTGCCAAGGGTGACACTTCTGATTTAGTATAAACGAATGCCCCGTTGCCTTTGGGGTTGGGGGAGTTCGCATTGTATCTGAGATGTGTGTATAAAACATTAGTATTAGAAAATGGCTTCGGCACGGGATGGGAAACAGAGGCCTGGTCCCAGGCGGCACAGGAATGTTTACAACTAATGACTGGATGAAAGGATTTTTCTACCTACTGTAATGACAGGCAAAATAGGATTTGCTTTCCCTGAGATGGAGAATAATGGCTATGTTAACTCTGCCTTTCCTCTTTCTTTCTCTCCCTAAATGAAATGCTCTTTTGTAAAGAAAATCACATCTATTTTCTTCAGTGTAGTGGAGGGAGGTGGCGGATTTAACTCCTTGGGAGCGTTGGGGTTTTGGAGGGAGGGAGGCAGCGAAGGGGTTAATGGCTGGCCTCTCTGGCCAACCCCTCATCACCTATCATAGGCTTCATGCCAGGAAAAGATTTTTCAGTAGCCTTTATACCCCTGTTTAATGTTAAAGATCTGGTGAGAGATGAAAGAAAAGACTCCAAATGCCTTAAAAACGTAATGCAGACAGTTTTCGCTTCACTATTTCAGCTCCTCAACATTAATATGTCACAAAAGGTGAGACTGGAGGGACAGGTGTCTGCAGACGCTTGAAAATGGGAAGACAACATGTATGAAGAAGCTGATGCTCTCCTATTGTGACTGTGCACACACAGCTGCAGTAATTGTAAATGTAGCTAATTAATTGCATCTGCACATGGGATGATGGTGGCTCTGCAGTAACTGCAGATGCAGGTACAAAAACCTGCCAGTAATTTTTTATCTTTTTAAGAACAAAATTCTCTGATTTTTTTGAGAAAAGTGCACAAAGGTGTGTGGATGGTTTGAACCTCTTTTCTTTCCGTGTCAATTCACAGATAAGGTAAACTCTTAATTTTGTTATCCATACCCAGTCTGCCTGGGAAAATGGCAATATCTTCAAGTTTGGATGACTTTTATTAACCCCATCTTTAACTTCAGCGGGGTTATCTGAGAACCTGGCTGTCAGACAAAAAAAGCACAATGATGAAGAAAATGAATCCATTTCTTAAAGTTCAGCTTAGTAATGGTTAAGCTGCTTCTTTGCTGAGACCTCAACCTTTTCCGCTATCAGTGTTATTTCATTGTTTTCGCATATCCTTATTGTGTTCCTTTGCTGTCTTTTGTTTTATACTTTTATAGTAAGTTCTTTTGGAACTAAAGCCATCTCTCTGTTTTGCACAGCACCTAGCACAGTGGCATCTTTCTCATTGCTTGGTGTCCCATGGTATTAAAGTCACACAGTTGATGGTAACACTGAATAGCAGGTCACACACGTGTCAATCCTCATGGATAAAACAGAAACTGGACCCACAACAGGGATCCCCAGGCACCATCTGAGGTGCTGTCTGTGAGTTGTTGGGTCTTTCTCTGCTCCCATATGCATCAGTGAAAATTGAAGGCATTCAGTATCACGCAGGATCAGATCCTTACTGTTTTGTTGAGGCTTTTATTGTTGTTACGGTGCCCCATGATGAGATACCATCTGTAATTTGTGGTCAGCAGGGATGCAGGAAGAAAAATGACAAATTAGAAGCACAAAATGCTTTAAGATGAATGAACTACCTGAGAAAGAATGTGTGTCAGCCTGCAATTTATGAGGATAAAACATCAGAGCTGACAATCTATTATCAGAGATCAGATGAAGCCTAAAATTTTGGATATAGATTTGAATAGCCCCAAATAGAGGTAGCAGATGGATTGGTGGGCTGATATTCAGGGATTTCGTTTGGCCCTTCTTGAAAAAAAGAAGGATTTCTTTCAAACCGTGGCTCTTGATTTAGTTTCAGATGTCAATCACTTGGCATCTTCAAAACTGTTTGGAAAAAGTGTTTTGGTTCAGCTGCATCTCGGCATAATAAGCCTTTCAGAAGTGTCTGTTCAGACACTGAATATTATTCCTGTTATTTCTGTGCTGTCCTGCATCATCTGTATCCACACAGATGAGACTGGAGAAGAGCTGTATGTACCTATGAACTTCATGCAACCCCAGCACGTTGATATCCAGTGCAGGTTGCCTCCAGCATTTTTAAGGCAACCCTAAGGATGGCTGTCCTGGGCCAGGCACAGGCCCACCTAGCCTGACAGGTTGTGCCTGCCAACAGCTGGAGGAGGACTGTGAGACCAGTGGTGACGGCCTCCCCAGCGTGCCACCCCAGCCTGCGGTTCAGGGGCTGCTTGTGCCACGGGTTGCATCTGTGTTTCATGGTCCTCCATGGCCCTAGCCTGCCCCAGCCACACCTCATCGCTTCTTGGGCACTTTTGTGCTTTTGGCGTCCATGATGGCAATGAGTCCCGCAGGTTAATCTGATGCCGTGTGAAAAGCAAAGTGCTTCCTTCTGCCTGTTGCCAGCCCTCTGCCCGATTCAGCAAGCAGCACGGTGGCACCGACCGGCAGGATTTCCTCCTGAAGTTCCCAGCGTGTTTCACCGCAGCTGCAAAGCCAGAAGAGTTTGCTGGAAAGGACTGTCAGAAACACTTTCTCCTTTCAGTCATGGTCTCACCAGATGCTGTCACTCAGGTGCAATTGGATGGTCAATTCAAAGTTAGTTTTTTAAAGGAATGTCCGGTCTTTGGGAAGCAGAAGGAAATACTGTTGTGGTCTTCTATAGAGTTTCCTTTGAGTTAAAAAAAGAAACCCCAACCCACACCTGTTCACTTCTCACTGAGAAGGGCTGGTTCTAGGCAGCTTTGATTTATGCCATCCACAGTCTAACTCTGTTATTATTATTACTGTTTTCTCTTTTAAATATAACGAATGATATATTTGTCTTTGTAACACACCAGCTATGTTCCTGATTTTTGTAACAAGTCTCTTTCCTAATATAAATATCCCTGAAGCGAGCAAGATGATTTCAGTAATTTGAGAACGGAATGTATTCCATGAAAGTTAATAATATGGTGCATCCCAGAAGTAAGACAAATATAAAGACATACAAACCAGATGATATCATTTTTATTTTTATAGATGAAAATCCTGGGAAAAGCTTCCTTAAATTACCTAAGTGTAAAAACAAATCCTTTGTAATAAAGACAATAATTTATGCCATAATGAAATTTGTCACATAGTTTATTTTGAGTTATTTAAAAGGATTAATTTTGTAGATGCAGTCTGATAGATCCAGAGTGCCTTTCTGCGGGAATTGCATAAGTTTTTTTCCAGAAGTAGATCAAAACCACAGTGAAAGTGTGAGCAAAGAGCCAGACATCTCTCCAGCTGTCTGTGTTTAGCTATCCATGTTTGTAGTTGCAATCACACACAAGTCATGCAAAGCAGGTGGCCAAATGCATGCAAAATTCTGCTTGGCCAGTATCAGAAGTAATAAATGTGGTAAGGCAGAATAAATATGCAAAATATAGTACTTTAACCTAATAACATGACCACTTGCAAGCTTTAGCATAACACTGAAAATCACTAATGGAGCGCTGTGCAGATTTTCATGATACAAGCAGTCAAGAATCATGCATAATGGAACAGTGCAACAGCTAACAGCAGATTCACACAAGATAATTTAAACTTGTTTGTATGGAAATGAAGAACTGATCTTTGAAGTGGTCCTTAATGAGATGCTGCTTGATCCTCTCTGTATCCGGAGAAAGTCTTCCGTTTTCCTTTTGCATCCGGCTCATGTTTCTGGGGTACAGAAAAAGGACTTGTTTAAATTATAAATGCCCATTTGCATCTACGTGGTACTAGGTGAGAACTAAATGCTGCCAGTGACTTCATGTATGCTTGCAAAATTGTTATTGAAAGTTATACATGTTTATAGTCCAATCCTACACTATATGCTACTCAGCTTAGCATTCCTTGTCAGTGTGGCAGTCTTGACCATACCCACAGCTTAATGCAAATGAATCCAAAGAGATTGTAATAAAATTTTAATATGGATTAAAAATACAGGAAAGGTATTACCATCTCACATGTATGTTCTACAGCAGAACAAGTACTAGGAATTTTGTGTTTTTCTTTTTTTATGGACTTTTTCATTCCCACTCACTCATACGCTTGAGCACTGCAACGTGCTGAAAATAGTTCTGCAGTTTATCACCGAAGCTATAAAACGCCACTCTCAAAGGGCTGGAAGGCAGACGCTGTGCTAGTGCATCCTGGAATATCTTAAACTACCATGAAGCTTCTGAGCAAACTCCCCCATACACCGTCAGAAAATACTGCTGAGTGATCAGCCTTTTCTAAACCTTAGCTCTCTCTCTGAAAGCGTCCATCTGGCAAATGAGGCTTTGTTTGTGCTTTTGAAAGGCAGAGGGAAAACATTCAGTTGGTTTTTTCTATCTGTTTGTTTGTTTGCACAGCTCAGGAGATTAAGGAGGACTTATTTAAAGTTAATGATTATGTTCCCATGAGGGGAAAACACCTTTCTGTGAGCTGCAGGTTCCCTCAGCTATTTCAGTCTTCTGATGGGACATTTCTGCCTTCAGAGAAAGCAACCACAGTAAGTAACTTCAGATGACATTAGGCTCCTAACCTGCTTGCACACTTATTTTTCAGACTTCAATTTAAAAAGGCAAATAATTCTTGGTAATGGAACAGGGAGGAGGAACAGAGTTTATTGTGGTTCATTTGTTGGGGTTCACGTAAGGCCACAGCAAACTAATGCATCTGGGTTAACTGACTCTAGAAAGAGCACCGTGGAAATCTTCCTGCTTTTAAGAGCTGAATGAAACAGTAGGTAGGACTTGCTTAGATCCACAGGAAAAGCTCCCGTAAAAGTTTCCTGCTGATGGGTATATTCTCTAGCAAGGGTCACCCTGAAAGGCATCCAGCCTCTCCAATGTGAGAGCCAAACGTTTCTCAGCTCTCTCTTCTGGCCATGGTTAGGGACTGGTGTGGGGTGAATATACCACATATCAATCAACTTGAAAGAGGTTTTTGATGGCTAAACATAGATCTCATTGGAAGAAACTACTAGAAAGAATATTTGGCTTTCAAAGGAAGACACATTATGAGACCTAGCGCACCTTCAGTTTGTGCCGGGATCAGCAGGAGCTGCTGGGATGCAGCACTCAGCAGGATCCTTTCTCTGTGTTCACCAGGCTTTAAATTATCCCTTTCCTCCTGTGGGTTTCATTCCTGATCTCTTTACTCAGGTTTGTTGTCACTGGTGCTTTCTCATCGGCAGGACGGGCTGCCATTGTAAAGCTGCTGAGGATTTCTGAAACTTTTGTCCCTTGTACTAGCAATAGGAACCAACATTTGGTGTTACACGTTTGCTTCACGTGGTTGTGTAGCGAGAGGGATACTGTCCCTGAGATTAGCTTAGTCCTATTTTTCAAGGTCATGGAAAAAACTTTTCCTAATGCTATTTAACTGTTTTTTTCATTTAAATCTAGGTGCAAGGAATTTAGTGTTATCATTTTTTGCAAGACCAAATTAAAAAAAAAAAAGGAGAATCATTATTTTTCTTATTATATACATTTTAAGTGTTTAATTATATTGTCTTCAAAAAAACCAGTCAAAGTAGCAGAGACTGTTAAATCTGTTTAGTTAAGTTCTGGTTGTTTTTTCTTGTTCCTTCAATCCACCATTTTCTAACATTGATAGCACTTTAGAAGGTTATGCTTTTGATGAGCTACTTTTTGAGAAGTAGAAAAGGTCCAGAAAGGTCCAGAAAGGACCTGCCACCTTTGCACCCAGAAGATGTAGAAGAGAAGGAACTCTTCCACGTGCACCACGTACCAGCCACGCTCAGCAAACACCGAGTGACCGGTGCTGAGCACCTGTGGCCAGGGGGTTGGTGGAAACACCCAGCACCTTCTCGAGCAGTTTAATGAGCTTCCAGCTCATACAGAGGTGGGCAGAAATGTTAGAGGACGGAGATGAAACTTTAGTTTATTTGTGCACACACTTTTTTGCTATAAATCTCATGTATGTTTTCGTTGCTTTTACTGAAGCCCATTAGGATCTATTCTGCTTTGCTGTGTACAGAATTTACACACACAGCTATTACTGTTGCCTAAGGGGATCCTTACAAGTTTTATAGCATCCATACAGATTTGACAACTTGCTGCATCTGATTAGTTATTGTGTTTACTCAATGCCCTGAGCATTGAATGGATACCCAGGGTGGGCCCAGGCCTCAGAGAGAGGTTCAGTGGCAGATTTGGCTTTTGGCTTCTGTCCTGAGCTAAATCACTCTGTAGCCACGGCATTCCCCGGCCACTCGTGGTAAAAAATGATGGCTGCACAGCCCAGCGTCTCCTAGGCTTCTCCACCAGCAATGCCCCTAACCCTGTTCTTAAAAGACATCCAGGTCAAAAAACACTCTCTTTCTTATTTACCCACAGGTAAATTAATGATGTGTTCAGCAGAAATAATTATCTGTTAATTTTTCTTCTGGATCACTATCTAAGCACGAGGACTAGAGAAAGTTGAGATGTCTGCTCCTGTTTTCTCATGTAGAAGACTTTCATGGGTCTGTCTCATTAAGGCTAGTAGGTGTTAATAGTAGGTGTTAATATGTAAATCTGCTCCTAGAAAGGATGAGGAACAGCCTGTATTTCAACATGTTGGCCATGTAATTACAGACTGATTACATGCTTACATATGTGCCATTTCTAGTGGGACAAATGAGAGATGAGGAGGCCGGTAAGGTCACACATCTACTCCAGAGGTGTCAAAGCCCATTCTGTGGAGAGGGCCAAATTATGTTCTTAATTATGATCCAGGGACTTGCACTACAGCATTAAGGTCACACACTACCCTTGATCCACAGCGGTCTCCTGCCGAGGACCCTGGGAGGTTTGCATAAAGATCAAGGCTAGAACGAGACTCTTAAGAAATAAAGGAGTTCCCCATTAATAAAGGCTCCCAGAGCATTTGACATCACTCAGTGGGGAAAAAAGACATTATATATGGCATGCTTTAGACTACAGCTAGCCTTGCCTCATTTGCATATATTCTGGCAGCAACTGGACACATGCAAAGAGAGCAACTACAAGCGTGAGGTTTTCTGGAAAGTCTTCAGAGCTCCTTGTGTCAGACCTGTTATATGTAAATCCCCGTGGTTGCTGCTCTTGCCGTTGTGGTTACTATTTTCTTTATTTTCTTACTGGGAGAAACCTGATTTTTGGACAGTGCTGTTTGTCTGTGCTCCAAAATTCCTTGCAAGTTCCTTAAGCTTTCTCCCCTCTATTGAAGCATCGAAAATAATTTTCCATACCTGAAAACATAGGACTAGTGTATTCAGTGATTTTTAGAGTGGGTTTCAAATAAACTTTTGAATAAAACTTGCGCAGGAAGATCTTACAAAATTGAGTCTGGAAAAAATATTTGGGGTCTTCCCTGCATTGTAACCACAAAGCAATGTCACAAAGAGGGAGATGTAAGAAAATCTGTCGGACTGAACAGGCACTGATTGGAGCTTATGTCTGTGTTAGCTGAGCAGCTGGATCGCTTTTGACAAGAAGCCGTGGAGAGCTGATGTTGCATGAACTTTTTGTTTTGTTTCCAACCGAGAGCGCGACTCCGCGCTCCCCAGCGTGCGTGTGTGTGTGCACGTGTGTGTGTGCACGCGTGTGCCCACATGTGTGTTGCAGAGACGGTCACTAGCTCACTTCTACCAAATCAGCCTGCGACACAGTTGGGGTAATTTAGGACTTGCACTGCCTGATCATCGGTACAGTTACAACAAATAAAACATTTTAATATGAGCAGTCACTGAATGTTTACTGTATCATATTGCTGGGAGCTGAATGTGTGCCAAATGTTATAACAGAAGGGAGCATATGAACTCCAGAATGATGACACTAATAAGGAAATTACAAAAGGCCCAACAAATGGCATTTGTGTTAAATCAATAATGCTCTGTTTGTTTTTTTTTTATTCTAATCTTTCTTCTAAAAAAAAATTATCTTTCCAAACAGTTGGCAATTCCCATTCTTGTTCTTCTTCCTGAACATAATTAAAAACATGTTGTGGCGTCTACTTAAGACATCAACTTTCCCAAGCCTGTCTTGTCCACTGCGTTTTAAACAAAGACACTTGTTTTGGCATTGTGCCCTTAATTAATCATTTGAGGCTTTATTGCTGTACAAAAAATGTCTTTGTTTAATGATTCATCACAAGCCCAATTTCTGCAGAACTTAATCAACTACAGAACTAACTTTCTAATCAGCTTAAAGTAAAAGAAAAAAAGAGAACAAGATTGCTTTTGGTGTATTGTTTTGATAAAGAAACATTCATTCAAGGCACACTGGTGTTCTGGGCTATTTATGATTTTTAAATTACAGAGATCAGATTGGTCAGTTAACTTGGGATTTCAGGACAAGTTACTGTTACTTGTTAAAAAGTATGATCCTCGAAGCCCTCACCAGCATCACTGGCTGCCGCTTTCTGTGCAGTGCAACCGAGACTGAGTGGCACTGGGCAGGCTTCTCATGAAAAGGGACTCCAGACTTTGCAGACAAATTTGCAACATAAAGTTCAGTATGATAGGAAAGCAATAATGAACATGGCTGGTTTTACAAAGTGCAGAGATTACTTTTCACCATGTTTGCCTTTTTCCTGGCTCTTTTTTTCTCTTTTTTAAATTTTTTTTTCTTTTATAACGTAACATTTTCCCATTTTACTTTCACTTAAAATCTCCTATGGGCACTATCAAATTTCTGTTCTAGTGGTAGATTTTTCCAGTAAATGAGTTTCCCGTAGGACAATATAGGAGACTATTAAATTTTCTGTGATTGTTTTGTTCTTCCATTTGATTTGGAATAAAAAGTTCAAGAATAAGGAGTTCAACTCCCTGAATGGCACAAAAGAACAGTTGTGCTTAGTGACCATAAGCAGGACCCGTAGACCTTGCAGCACTAGAAGCTATGCAAACATATTGCAGGATACACTCCCTGCTCCGGTACAGATTACACAGATAAAACACACACAGATTGCGAGATGATAGTCTTTGGCTCGTTATGCAATTCATCACATACAGCTGAGGTGCAAGTTAAATGACTGACATCTGACAGACACAGATATGATAGCTCAATTATTCCAGACGCGGGAACAAAAGCTCTTCTGAATTTTACTTGAAGTTCTTAGAATTGCACCAAAGTACCTTCAAGACCATCTTTTTTTCAAAATTAAGTTTTTATTTGTAATATTATAAAAATTCCCAATTCTCTAAGTAACTGTACACAGCTTGCACTGTGTCAAAACATGCCTACATTGAGTAAATATATTATTACACTACGTTAATGTGTTATGTAGTGGTCATCTATATTAATGTATTCTTCATGTAAGATACTAGCATTCATTTGCTTGAGCTTATCGATTATGCTGCTATCTACATTGGATTTTTACTGCAGAATTCCCTTTTTCAGGTCAGGTAAGAAAATATTTGATTTAATACACAATGCCGCACTCCTTGCATTGCAATGAGCTGTGCCAGTCCTTATTACCCCCTCCTCATATGAGTTTTTGGGTTGGGCTGAAAACAACAAAGGAGGTTTCTGTGCTCGTCGACACATCTATGTCCAGAAGGTGTTAACACTGTAAATAAGCTCTGCAGGGTCCCCAGCACAGGCTGCCAAAGCAAGACAACAAAACTGCAAGACCCTTTGCTTGTGATCATCTCTTTAAGTCTAAAAGACCCAAGCCCCAGGAGTTCAGCTGTGGCACCCATGGGAGCACCGCGGACACCGAGAAGAGAACTGAACCTTTCTCCCGTTATCATCGACTATGACGAGAAAACGTTTCAAAGCTAAATGCGGTTCGTTTGCATTTGTTGATTTTGATGGCGGTATCAAGTGAGGTAAGGCAGGCATGTGCGGTGTACAGGGTTACCAGCTTAGCTTCATGGCCAGAAGAGTTTGCGGAGTGAACCGTACCAGAGGTCACCTTTCACCTGGCGGCAGCAGCACGAGGTCTGAGTCCTGCCGTAAATGAGCTCTTGCAATCCTTACTGTGCCAAAGTCTCATTCACCTTTGCGTTTCCTTAAATTTTGGGTTAAGCACAATGGACAGCCAAAACTTTATTAATACCCACCCTGTGCGGAATCCTGGCAGCCCTGGTGCCAGCCAGCAGCGGCAGCTCGCAGAGGCGAGGCGGCACAGCAATTGTCTATTGTCCCTCGTCCCAGGAAGCCTACTTAAAAGCGTAGGACATGTCCTCTGGCCCGATCACCAGGGTTACTTTTCTTTGCTACTTGGCAGCTGCAAAAACGCAACCCAGCTGTAAAAAATGAGAGTCTCTTCTCTGTTTGGCAAGGTCTCTTTGGAGTTGGAGTGCGTGTGTGTGCGCACGTGTGTCTAGGCAGGACAAAAGGAGACTTGATTAGCAGTTTAGTCTGAACATGTGTTTGCCACCAATTATATTCTTTTATATTCACAAGTGCTGAATGCCTGGTTAAAGTTAAGGTATAACGTGCGTGTGCCTGCAGTTGTGTTTAATAGACTGCTGAAAATCAGGCTGTCACTCTCCAACCCCAAAGTAAGGCACACTGGCATAGTACTGCAGTTGCTTTCAGCTAAGCAACACCCTCTGAGCATGCAGCAGGAGCAGAGCTCAGGAGCCGCTGGTTGCTAGTGATGGCCGCTGGTCATTTGGCAATGCCCAGCTTTCCATACTGCACCTAAAACAATTCTGTGTGCAAAAGTCACTTTTTGTAATTGCATGGAGAGGAACTGAGCCACAAAGTGATGGACTCTGATTTTTTCTTCCCATTAGGATGATTTAGTATTGTACAATAAGCATCACTGCATGGCTGCTAGATAATGCATGTTATTAATTTGGCACATACTAATGCTCTATTTATGCAATATTTCATACACTTTGCAGAGCTTTAAATTCAGAGAGCAACCATAGAAATAGCAGACATTCAGGTCTGCACCTGCCATTTCACTTTTTCCTGAGCAAAAGAGTAGTAGCTCAATGAATTCCTCAATCGCACAGAATGGGTTTCCTCATGTTCTCTCAACAATCAGGCCTTCAGCCAGTCAGTTGGCCCCTAAGTATGGGAACAGCTAATAATTAAATCCTAACTCTTTGAAGCTAAACAAATGAGGACAAGTGATATAATTAAAGTAGAGAGGTGCCTGACTTATCATCCTCCTTAGAACTTGCAAAGTGGCCTGCATAGGTGTCTCTTTTTGTGTTAGAGTTTTTAATTTTAGCCACTTAGCCTTGCAGGAAGGACATCTACTCCTTTGTTTATCAGGGCCCAGACACATTCTCCACCTGATGGAAATAGCTGGTAACGAGCCAGAAGGAGCCACAGTATTAACTTCTGGAAGAAGTATTAGAGGTTGAGAACTTGCAAATCTAGACTTTATTAAGAAAATCCAGCATGTAAGGAGAGAGAAGAATGGGCATCCTACAGGGAAGAAGTTGGGAAATTGAAGCAGGTAAGAAAAAATTGGCATTCATCTGAGAGTAAAACTACAGACAGAAGAGTGACCACTTAGGCCAAGTTCATTTGGGAAACAAATAGCTTTGGTTCCCGCCTCCAGGAGTGTTTGTGTAATTTACTCTGCATTGGTACTCAGAAGTTCAGTGATGGCTAGATCCAGTAGAAGCCCTATCCCCAAGGATAGCAATGTAAAATGTGTCTCAAAGGATAAATGAAAGCTCTCTGTGATTAGCTGGTCTTTGAGCCCCTTCTTGCCCTCCTACATTCACTGCTTACCCCAGATTTCAGTACGTGTGCTTTGTGCAGTCTCTCTACTACGCCCATGTTGATGTGAAGTAGAAAAGGTTGTTGCTAAGTGACATGACAACTGCAAAGTGCTTTTCTTTTTCTTTTTTTTTTCTTTTTTTTTTTCTTTTTCTGTTTTCTACTCCCACATTCCACATACATCCTGTACAGAGAGTTTGCTGCTGGGAACATCCCCGTCAAGCAGTGAACACTGTGTGACAAAGCTCCAGGTCATGTTTCTCAGAGAAGTGGCACAGAAGCTACTGTGGCTGCCCTAATGCTTCTTTCATTTGGAAACTTGGGATTGACCAAAGATGGTTCCCATTTGTCTTTTCTCATGTGTAAATCTGGGTGATTCAGTGGCCAGTCTGAAATGGGCTTGGTAGCATCTTCCCCAGTCACGTAAAACAGTTCCTGCACCCTTCGTACACAGCAAAGCAAAGTGATCAGCCCAAATGGGCTACGGCACAGCCAGCCTCTGGTCTCTGTTACTCAGCCCTCCAAACAAAATCTAAGGCAAAGTTTTGACGTAGCTGCTCTTGCTGCTTTATCTGTGCTATGGCTAACTGTCATGGGCTATAAAGCACCAGGTTCTACTGTAGTGGAAGATTTCTATTTGCAGCACCCTACTGGTAGTCCTAGTCTGTATTGCTGAAGCCCTCCTCAAGTTATTTCATCTATTGGCTCCATGTAGGAAAGTAGTTTAATAAAAAAAAACCCACAACCAAACTTCAAACAACTAGACTCTTTGAACTTTACCTCTTGCAGCAATCTTTATACTACTTACATCTCCCTGCATTGAGTTTCATTGGCCAAAACATATCCTTTTGTTTTGTGCCAATACAGTGACTCTAATGCTTGATGGGCTGCATCAGGACCTACCACAGTGAACCACAGCTTACCATAGCAAACCACAAGAAAATGATAACAGTAAATAGTATTACGAATCTTGTGCATCTCTCTGTCCTGGGTCCTTCTCTATTCCGTATGTAGGTTAAGCCACGAACTTCTTGCCTCGCAGAATTCGTGAGTGAAAGACTGGCATTACGCCTGCACTGTCTGTTCTTTACCACATTAAAAAGGTCATAAAAGGATAGTCAGTTAAAAAATCCTGGTACTGAAGAGAGCCTTTGCACTGAAATAAATTCCACACCAGATTTTTTTTTTTTTTTTCAGTTTGGGGGGAGGGGAGCTGCTAGAAAAAAATGTGAGCTCAACTATTAACTTTCCACTTGTAAAACTTCATATATCACTAAATATATTGCCCGTAGAGGACAGAAGCTGTTAAGACGGAAAAGAATTTTGAAGATGGATGAATGACAAAGACAAATGAAGATTTTTATTTTAGCAGAAGTTTCCAAGTGCTGTCTCTGGGTTGGGAGGGTACTGTTAATAAAGTACACTTGACATATAACTGTTCAAGTTCCTGAGAAACAGCTTTGCTTTAAAGTTCAGTAGAGGATCAAAAAGAGTGAATTCTCTGTTTTTCTCTGTAAAAAAGAAAAAGAAAGCCCTGAAAAAGGATAGGTTTTTTTGGGAAACGGCATCTATGCCTTTTGTCTTTTCTTCTCTTTGTGGTCCAGAGACAGTGCGTTGACTGACTTCTTCAGAAAGGAGATCAGTGAAATTGTCAGTTGATTACTTCTCCTTGATTAGCATTTATAAGAGCCCTGTGATACATTATTTGCATTCCTATTTAGCCGTGATTTTTGTGGGGCAGCAATGATTAAACTTGTCACAGGACCTGATTGACAGGGTCAGATCTTCACTTTCTACTCTTTTGAAATTAAAAACAAATGTGTCAGCTCCCTTCATGGGCCGCAGCGCTGTGAAGCTTGCTTGCCTTGTCATCGCAGATAGGTCAGGAATGTTTTAATTTTAGGGATGGATTCTGCTTGTCAAGCAGAGTGTGATGGCGTGTAGTTCTGGAGATGAGATGTGAAGGGTGTAAAACAAAGAATGGAAAGAACAAAGACAAAGACACTCACATTATTAGACAGATTTAATTAGTCTGAATGGATATTATGCTAGATGAAGCAGTGAGCTGTGAAATTAACCCTTGATTACGGATTGGTGGATCATGCTCATAAAGAGAATCAAACCTTGGTGAATGGGAAAGAGGTGCTGTTCTACCCTCCCAGCCTTCATCCCCATGACCTCTTCCTGAGTCCAAGAGGGGGTGAAAATCTTTGAAGGAAAAGCCATCGTTGGTGGCATTTGGGAAGTTAGGGCAGTCTTTCCCTTTTTCCCAATGTGTGAAGCTAGCCCATCCAAAGAGCTGAAACCGGGAAGGTTACACAGAGGCAGATTTTTGCCTGGAGGACGGCGAGCAACAACTCCCACCCAGTGTGGCCCATACGCTGTGGGCAAAGGGGTGCACAGGCAGCACAGAGCCCAAGTCCCCTCTGAAGACATATTCCCACCTCATTCCTGCCTCCCTTCCCACCACTACCAAGTAAGTTGGATATTTCTGCTTGAAAACGTACTTTGTTATGATAAGCTGTGAGTGAATACAATATTACTCACCCCTAAGCGATGGTTTAGGCTTCAGAAAGGCTGGTCTGTACAGCCTCTAATATGCAAGTGCCAGAATGTCCTAAATACTGAGATAGTGTGGGAGATTAGGGTAATGACAATTGAGAGGGTGCTGTGTTTTGCTGCATCTGATGCTGTACAGAAGACACACTTCAGCCTTTTGTGTGTTTCTCATCAGCATTCCCCAAAGCACCGTATCAAGAACTACTCCTTCTAATTAGCACTACTGCAACGGAAGAAAACAAATAGAAAATACAGTGTTACTCTCTTATTAGTTCCTTGTCATTTCTTCCAAGTTGTTCAACTAATGGAGTAATCAGCCTTTATGTTAAAAAAGAGGGGAAAAAAAAAAAGCCAAAGGGCATTAGGCACACTAATCTACCAATAGGTGCGAGGCCCCTGCTTCCCTCTGGCACATTTGAAATGCTTAGTTTCAGTGCAAATTTGCATGCTGGAGGCTGCCAGATTAAAAAGGAGTGAGACATGAAAACAAGTTGGGTGAGAAACTGCCTAGAAATGGTGGCTGATAACTTACTGAACAGCAGTTTTACCTCTTTAGTCATGTTGAGCCTCTATAGGTGCCATGCTGCACGGTGTTACTTCTCATACCATTTTTTAAATGTGATATCAAGAATTCTCATTTTTACTTAATATATAGTAACATTTAAGTCGTGTCTGTATGTGGAGTGAAAAGAAGCCTTCGATGAAAGACCTACAGAAGATTAATGAAAGTCATTATCGTTATATGATAGCAGAGAGTTACTATCCACAGGAAGAAAGGAATTTCTGCCTGCACATCTTTTCTCCCCTGGTTTCCTCATGTCTTTTTTTACCCTGAAAGAGAAGAGGCAGCATGAGAAGGTGATGAGGGAATAGGACATGACATGAATCCCATTGCTAAGTCTACTACTGAATTTCTGTTGGTGTTAGAACAAGTCACTTTGCCATTCTCCAGATGAAAACGATTATTTAAGGACAAAAGACTAGTACTTATCATTAAACCTGAAGACACAGACTAGTTCTTAGGCAGAAAAGCCTTGTCATTGAACTGGTGTTTATGCAAGCAGTCACACATTAGTGTTACCGCTTTCAGGGGCCTCTCATCAAAGTCTTTATTATTACAAACCTATTGAGCCATAACCTCAGCTGCTGTGAATCAACATAACTCTCCAGAAATTAATGATCCTACACAGTCTTACATCAGATGAGAATCTGGCTCTTCTTTTCTAGGTGTTTATGTATTATTCAGCTAAATTATTCCAGTATAGGCCATACAAAACACTGTGCTCTTCCGAGAAGGATCTGCTTTCCAGACCCAGCATTGGCCTCTTGGGGCAGGACCCTTGATCTGGGTCTTCCTAGTCCCTGGTCTGGAAGGCCAAGTGGGTCATAGAATAATTTAATTAAACAGTTTTAATTTAATTATTTGATTCAATAGTTCCTTGCAATCTCTGCTGCTTTCAGCATGAAGCAGGGCTTTGGTTACCTGTTGCAGGGGAGGGCTTTGCCAGCAGATGTGCTTGTGCAAGCACGTGGGTCAGTCATAGGGCTGTGCAGGAGCGCTTGTGTTGGATGTGCTGCCTGGAGAGACTGTTGGCCTGTTTTATTAAAAGAGAGCAAAGCCTATGAAACCAGTGGAGAGTTCAATTGCTAATGAAAGGGAAATCTCTGTATCTTCTGTCTCTATCAGAAATGTAGGTGAGTTTTTTGTTTCTTTGTTTTGCACTTGCCACAGTTCTCTCTCTGGGCACTGAGCTTTGTAGCTTGTAAAATCTTAAGATGGCTGATTTTGTCATTGTGGTGCTCCTCCTGCTCACTTTGCAGAGAGACAGACTTCAACCAGTGCATTCAGCTTCAATGCGAGACATCAGCAGACAAAAGGTATCCAAAGGAGAGGTTTGGACAGAACCATTCAGTGTAGGAAATGTTGAGTAAATGCTCAAAACAGCCCTATAGCATTGCATATGATCCTTCAGTGAGGAAGAATAAGCACTTATGTATGGAATACAATGTACACTTGCTTGGACGTTCAGTTTTATATTACTGTCCTGCTGTTCGTGAAGCTGAAGAATTGGTGCTAGGAGCACTGGTCCCATTTCCAGGGGCATTTCTGCCTCACTGATATGCCTCTATAAAGAAAGTAACTCTGTTTAAAGCAGGGAATTAACACTGGTGTAAAACAGGTGTGCACAGAGCAGGCTCACACTCTTCACCCAAAGTGGCAGCTCAAAATCATTGCATTTCTGCCTACCAGATACAGTGTGTATTTTCTAATTATATGCGCAAGATCCTTGCTCACCTGAGGTTCAGGTTTGCAGCACTGTTTCTCATCACTCACTTAATTCAAAGAGCAAGAGCAGTTACGCGCCCCCCACCCTTCCTTTATTTTTCAAACTGAATTGTTTCAGTGGTAGCTTGGTGTGTCAGCTTGTAAGTCTATAAAACAGTTTTCTACCAGCTGGAAATCCAACATGCTACATGAATACATAACAGTGCCTAACCAAGAAGGTTTGTAATTCAGTAATTAGCTGTAATTAATGAACACAAAGTGAAGACTCATTTACAGTTTAAATTATCACATTAGCTCCTGTCACCCTCTATGTACACAAAACAGCAGGAATTCAATTATTTTTATTCTTCAAAGCTAATTTAAAATTTAAGGAATGCCATTACATGAAATAATAGGTAGGCAATGTAATAGAAATCGCTGAGAACAGTTGGCCATCCTTAGAATGGGAGGAAAAAAATGCTATCAGTGATGATTTGGAAATGTTGTTTCATCTGTGAACAGATGAAGGATTGAAATCTACGCTCTTTTCAGTGTATTTAAAAAGAAAACGAGTTTGGTGGTTGCTAAGTCTTTGTGCAGGAAGAGCCATTGTGCATAATTGTAAAAGCAGTTGATACTGATAATGCTGTTGATAGTAACATGATGACAGCATGGAAATGCTCACACCATTATCTTTAATGGGGCTGAGTCGATTGCAACAGCATCGAGCCCCTGTAATATTCACCAATCTTAGTTGTGAAACTTCAGCCTAGCAGGCCTTAAGTAATTGTCACTTTGCAATCTGCCTATAGTTTGTGTGTGTACGTATCTCTATGTAAAACGCTTTCATTGTGCTTTTAAACCCACCATGATGCTTCTCTCTGCAGCTGCCACTGATCTTTTTTTTTTTTCAAACAGTTCAATAACAAGAGAATTCCAGACCCATCTGATGCCGCTTCCATAGCTCCCACATATCTGCATTACAGCCCTTATTTTTTTGTTCTTTATTTCTTATTCCATTGCCTTTTCATTTTAAATAGGCCACTGGAAGCTACACCGTCTAATTTTTCATAGGTGATCGACTGCTGAGTTGTGGGTTTACGTAGACAGAGGGAAGGTAGCGATAAGCCAAAGAGAGAGGATTCTATTAGGGAAATGCAGCAGTAATTAATGAATCCTGCCAGTAATTGGGAAGGTGTAAGCCTCTGTAATATCGTAATGATAGTCATCCGTTCTGTGCATCCCCCATCACTCCGAACGATCCCTCATCGTCTCTGTGATCTCAGACACTTAGCCATGCAAATCTTCCTGACAGGACTCTATGTCTTTGTCTCCCTAATTGGACAGTATAGAGTTGTTTATGGATATTGCAGACATTTAGACCTCAGTTGGAGGTTGTTCAAAAATCGTTAGCAAAGTTGCCTTAACAGCATTGTCAAATATTTATTCCCCTGTTTCAATATCTGTTTTTAACCCAGGCATGGTTTGCGGTGGAATTAACATTTTGGAGATACACCGTCTCGTTCCAGGCTCAGTTTGAGATTGTTATGAAACCATTTTCCTACACAAAAAGAGAGCGACAAAAAAAAATCTACCATAAGTCCTCATTTCTCAAGGATAAAACGTGAGATTGTAGGGCAAATGTGCTGCTTTTTAATACCATTTCCATGGGGAAATATTAAGAACGCTGACAAAGGCAGTTCCACTTACAAAAATTACAGGAAGCTTATTGGGGCAAAAATCCCAGTTTAGTGTAAGCTAAAATAAATGGAGAATAATCCCATTCACTATAACACTTCAAGTGAGAGCAGATTAAGAATCTGCATCCTATGTATTAGAAAACCTATGTCTTTTTCGTCCGTCAAGACTTGGGGTGTTTAATTCTTGCATATAACCGTCTATTGGTAGTAGGTGAAAAGGAAGATATAATAAATACATCTAATGTTGTGCTTTACCAGAACAGATGTTTTTTCTTTTAGAACCTTAGTATTTGGGGGATTCTGCATTTTTGTGCACAATGCATTTATTGTATATGGTTTGGGGATTTTCTGAGCACAAGGGAAAGTCTTGCAGAGACCTAGACCATGAAGGCAAGAAGCAAAATCGAGTTTAAGAGAGCACGCTGGAGATCAAAGACAGCGGCTGGTATAGCCACAAATACTTGTGATTTGGAGTGTCAGGGAGAGAGATCAGGTGGATCAGGCGACTGAATTTACAGTCCCGTGGTCATATGCCATTTTACTCGGACAAGTTGTCCCACAAATCAAGGGGATTATTGCCTCAGTAAAAGGCGATCAGGTCTCTCTTTTTTGTAACTACTAAATTAAGCCCTTAATCCTGCGAACAGTTAACTACATATTTACTTCCATTGCCACCTTGTCACACAAGGCTACTTATTTGAGCAAAGGTAGACATTAACATATTTTATATTTTTTTATAAAAGATCAATATTCAACTGGAATAAAACCAGAAAAGAATATATGCAAGAATTTGTCTAAAATAATAATTTGGCATTTTTTTTAACCCAACTCTACTTCCTTTCCACAAATACAGGGTGCGAAAACTTCTGTACATGGGAATGTTTCTGGGAAAAAATTCTGAAAGTATTAATTTGCGCCTGTCTGACAACTATCTTGAAAGCTGTTTGTAGTTTTGAAAATTATTCAGCCAGGGAGCAGCCAGAAATGACACGTTATATAGTTGATTAATAAAGTAAATAGAAAATTACTGAAGGGGGAATAATCAAAGCCTTAGCTGCAGCAAATATTTACCTTATCTGATTTCTCTCAGGTTATCCCAGAGTTTTAGGTACCTCCCACAATCAAACCCAAAAGGTAAAGAAAACAAATTAAAGTAAAACTAGTTGTAACAAAAGGGAAAAAATGGATTTTTTTTTTCTTTTTGATGAAAAGTTTCTGCATATGTGTTACGATTCTTTATTTTAGCAAGCTCCCATTTTTCCAGTTAATGGGTCTTTTTATAATAAACTCACTGTTCCCCTAAAGCATTACTAAGGTCATCTGTAAACCCATACGCTTTTCCCTCCTCTCCCTATACTGCTGATGAAAAAGTTTTGAACCACAGCACACAGAAAAAAAATCCATCTCTTGAAGTTCAGAGAAGGCAGTGAACTGCCTGAACATATATAGCCGAATACATCCACAACGCCTGTCCCGCTCAAGCTTACACTTTGCCATCCCTGAGATCATTGCAGGGACAGGGGCTGACGCACGGATGTCCCACCGCTCGGATATCCTCCCTGCTGAACACGAAGCCCTGTTTCCTACAGCCTTTGACGGAGCCCTGGACACAGCTAACAGGCAGAGGGGAACAGCCCAGATTCACCCCACGCACAGCTGGTTCAGCCTCCCTCATCTCCAGGCTGACGCCGTCAGGTTTCTGCTCCCGTTGTGCTACCGGTCCAGGGGAGGACAGCACTGCAGGACGGGATCAGACTCTCTTCTCCCTGCAGTAGACAAAGCAAATTGGCTCTAGATGTGCCTGCTAGAACCTTCTCCTCCAGAAAATGAATATATTGGCATTTAGGTTTTTTTCATATACGCACATACATATATATATATATTTAAAATCCCAGCTTTAGAAACTTATGTTGGTGCAGCAGTCTGTGACACTGAATACAAGCTGCTGTGCAAAGCAATTGCCAAATGTTTACATAAACACATAAATAAGACAAATATTTTTTTTTCATTATTCATATTTTCTGCTCTTTCTTTTCCTTTTTATTTATGCTTTAAACAACTGTTACTGTAAATATTACGATTAAAAAAATGCCTGCAGTGGACAGAAAGATGATCAAAAAGCCCTGATATAGAGCAATTCATGTTTCTTCTTTACAATCACTAACGAATCTTAACTTGAACCATGTTATGTTCCCATGTGAGTGATAAGCAATGATTTATTATGAAGTGTCACGAAATCGGAATGCCATACAGTGAGACATGAGCTAGTGGAAAATGTGTTCCCTGTTTCCCAGCCTCATTACTCAAAAACGCAGTGTCCCTTTCTCCAAGTCTAATTTACCTGGCTTTTTGAGGCACTCTGATAGCAAAGGAAACAGCACCAGGAGTGAAATACCTGATCCGGGCTGTGCCATTTACCTACCAGCACTGCTAAACACATTGCAACGGCTGGGAAAAGGGGCCTGCCTGGAAATTCAAAGCTATTGCTGTATCAAACATTTGCAACCCTAATGATGCTACCCCCAAAAGCAACTGCTTAGGATTACAGCATCCGTTGCCTCATCACTACTGTCAGTGCATGAAGAGGAAATAAAGCAGGCATCAAGGAGGAAGCGAACAGAGAAGTTTTCTTTATGCGTTAGAGTTTCTTCTACTCTCTAATGATTCCCTTCACCCCATGATCCTAATTCAAGTAACTGGCATGTGATATATTTTGTAGATAAATCAGCAGCAGAAGAGCATGTGCAGTTCTGGCACTACAGAGTAGGTGATTTACTTGTAGCTCGCACTGAGCGCGCTGGTTTGGTTTTTAAGGTGGGAATTTGTGTTTTAAGTGCTTCCTCACAAAGAAAGGAGAAACCAGCATACTGCACACTAATTCACATAAGCAGCCCTCTTCTCCTACTGATTAATGCCTTCTGCAGAAAGTAACCCAGACAGGCATAGTCGTAGATTTTAAGCATTTTTCCGGATGTCTCTTTAAAGGCCCTAGTCCTCAAAGCACTTGAGCTCAATCAAATCGGTGATGGAAACAGGTGTGTCTGCCTGCAGATCAAGCTTTGAGCGTGTTTCCATTCTACAGCAGAAAAGAGACATGGAAGGGTGAGCCTTCCCAAGGAGGTATGGCTTGGATGGTCTGGGCACATCGTGGAGCAATCAGAAACATGTGCTGACACCTGGAACGATGAACCGTATTTTTCTGGAAGGGCAAAGCCTCTACCCATTAAAAAACTCAAATCTTTTTATCCAAAAATATAGATTTGATCACACCAGATTTGTTAAAAATTTACCAGCAGTAGCAGTTTCTGTTCCAAAACATGATCCCATTCTATGATGACAAAATGTGATAGAAGACCAAAAAGTTAAACTGAACAGAATAAACTTGAGAACAAATTTATATTCCCACAAATTCTTTCACAGGAAAAAAAAAAAAAAAACAACTTATATCTAGGCATGTTACAACTAGTTCAGTCTGTCTTAAGGCAATAGTAGCTGTTGTTTTTCCTTGCAGAAAATGTGGAAATCATCAGAAGAAAATTAACCAGAACTCATCCTTGTCGGAAAGGCTGAGAGACTCACAAATTTCAAAAATCTTTTTTCTATCGAAATGCTTTATACAGAGTCTTTGTGAAGTACAACCCAGAGAGTAGTCGTCTCACAGCACTGACAATGTCTGCTGTTCCAGAGGAGACAGTGTGTGATGTACCATCCTGAAATATTGTCAGCAAGCCTGGAAATACGAAGGCACTTTCATAGCAAGGCAGGGATGAAAGGAAAGAGGTTTGGGTTTGCTTTTTTGTTTTGCTTTGTTTCTTAGTCCTAATAAAATGTACCAGTGTGCTCTTAACTTCTCCCCTCCCATTTTGTTCAGGAGAGAAAGGGAACGTAATTCTTCTGCAGGAGAGTGTTCAGGAGAGAGGGAAGAGGTACAAATTCCTTCCTGGAGATGTTTGCTTTGCCAGTGATGAGTTCTGTGTAATATCAAAATAGCTCTGAAAGCAGAGCTAGGATCAGCATCTCCCTGCTCTCGAGTGTCCTTTACTGGCAGTGAATCTAGAAGTTTTAATGGCATAGCTCAATAGGTGGGGCTGGGAGAAAATCACCCACAATAGTCTCTAGTTTGATGATTAAGAAATTCTCTTCAGAACTGAAAAAATATGGGGTTTAATCTAACCAGGAATAACATCACAAGGGAAACAAGGAGGCAACTGAAGAATTATGCAGCACTTGAGTAAACACTTGCAGATGATAAATTGGCCTTTTTAAGCATCTTTAATTAATTGTGGAAATCTAGCTTTAAGTGACCCGCCAGTACATCGTGACATCCACCCATGTAATCCTGGGACTTGAACCCACCACCAGTATCCAGACGGTTGAACCATAATTGCTTTGTCTTAACCGCTCTAAATTCACTTTTTTCAAGGTGTGTTACAAAAGCTATTTCTCTTCTGGGATCTATACAGGTGGCGTTTTAAAATGTAGCAGGCACCCAAGTCTACAGAACCTGCTTGTCACAGAAAATGACACAGTTTGCATGTGACCTGTAATGACAGTTGCTAGTTGAAAAGAAACCAGAAATTCAGCTATATCTTCCACACTTTGGTTGCAGCTGCCATCAGCTGAATCTCTCTCCAAGGGCAGATGGTGCCCTGTACAATGAACAATTTAATCTTTAGCAAATAGAGAAACTTTGCCAAAAAATCCACATTTTTTTTTCTTCAAGAATAGGCTGTCAATAACATGTACACTGAAATACATTGTGACTTGATGACTATACTTTATTTATAGGAAAAAACAAGAAATAAATGTTCTCTCTCTCTCTTTTTTTTTTTTTTTCTTTACAATCCTGTGATCCTTCCAGATACCCCTGTACTGGGCTTTGTCTGTGTGCAGAAGCAATTAGGAGGGACCGGTTAAGTGTCAGGGTATTTCTTTGTGCCTGTTAGATACCATGTGTGCTGTTCTTTGTTGCTGAGCATGCGTGCATCCTATGTCACCTTGAGGCCCACGCTGAGATCAGGGGTGAAATCTTGGCCTCTCTCAACACAAATGGCAGAAATCCCACTCTCTCCACCAGCCCAGGACTTCATCATGTCTATGCAAACACATGGGGAGCAGCAGCCCCCAATTTTTTGTCTGACTCCATCTATCAGCAAAAGAGCCGAGGTGTGCAAGGAGGTGAAATGATTTGCTTAAAGCTATGCACACCAGATCTCTGGGGGTGGGAACCGGGTTTTAGCACCCAGCTGGCTCTCTTCCCTTCCTCTCCAGGCTTCCTCCGAGGGAAGTGAGGACGGGCAGAGCAGGCATTGCTGATTGCCCTCCTGCCCCGCAGCCTCCCTACACCCAGCATCACTGCCTTAGCTGCCTGGGCCCATGCAAAGACCTGGATTGCCCAAAATATCGGGGGGGGGGGGG
>VZTL01075760.1:0-27776 GCA_013400535.1 Scopus umbretta
GGTCTTTTCCTATGATTCTATGAAAGCAGGAAGATGCAAATAAAAATTTAGTTAATTGGTTTAATAGCATATTCTTACAGCTATGCTAACAGTTACAATTAATCTTATAGTACACGTAGAATTCCATGTTAGCCTAAATATGGGGAAGGAATAGCAACTAAGATCAATACTGCAGTTTCCCCTTAAAGGGAAATTCTTTCTCCAGTATACATCAGAAATGCCAGTCAACACACCTGATTGGCAAGTTTGTATTCCAGTGCATTGCTTAAAGGGTTGTTTTCTGACAAATACCACAGAAAATTTCTGCCCAAGTTGATTGGTGCTATAAAATATTTTAAAATCTGATCCCACATCAAAATTAAAAAACTCATAATTTCACCTTTACCCAGTGCGTTGCCTGTTGAGGATACTCCCTTAGACATACAATTTGGCATTTTCTCTAAGTAGGAACTCTATTTTTTAATTCACCAAGGAATATGAAGAGGAGCCATTAGGCCACAGAGTTAGTTTTTCCTCACTTGCCATTAGGCATTCAGAAAAGAAACACACAGAAGAAAAGAAGCTGAACTTCTTCATCTACACCTCTGAAAAGAATTACTGCAAATTTAGGGGATGTAACCCTACAGGATCCATAGGTTGGTTTTGTTTTGAGAGGAATTTTGGGAACAGCATGCTTAAGGGGATTATTGGTATATTAATGTTTTTCTATTTCCCCATTAAAATGCACATTCTTGCACAAACATGTATTTTTAACAGCCTCTGACTACAACAAGCATAGGAAGCTCTAGTGCAGCAGCATCTAGTGAAATTTCAAGCATGCATCTGCATTTGCCAGTCCCAGCCCAAAAAGGAAATCAAATAGCTCTTCAGTCAATCTGGTAAAGATAAAAATGGGATGATACTGGGAGGTCTAGAGTATCTACCTTTTTAACATATTCCTAGAAATGATTAAAATAAAACCTGAGTTTAGAGTCAAATAAAAATTTATTGACATTCTTTCACGTATGTGAAAAGCAAGTGACAATGCACTTTTACTAATCCATCAGCATGGAATTCTGCAAAGTTAAAATTAAACCTTCTGTTTTGAATCCAAGCATCATCAGCTTTATCCTTAACCCATAAGGAACACAAGTCTCCTGGATTGCACAGCTAAAAGTACAGGTTAAAATCTACTCTACAAGTCACTAAGATCACATTTAACCTGTTATGCTTTCAACTAGTCTGCTTTTTCCTGCCACCTACATTTCATTCTTGTTTTAGTCAAAAAGCAGACCTGTTAACAGTTCATTCATAACCAGTAGCAGGTGTGTACAATCAGTAGTGGGCCAACTTTATCCCTGGAGACTGAATATGCCACCTCTGTGACATTTAAAGCCTCTGCTGACCCAAAGATGAAGAACAATTCCATTCTTTGTCTTACAAATCCTTGAGTACAAGTAGGGCTGAGCCTCTAGCATTTTAGGGGAGCTATAGTTGATCATTTGCAAAGATCATAAATGTACACATAAAACAGAGGAGGGCAGAAGAGGCAGGAATTAAGGTGTACAGCTAAGGTGCAGCAACAAATTGAGGAAAGAATTTTAGAACTTAAACAGGAATGAAAAATATGTAGAGTAACTAATCATGCATAGAGCACCACAACCTGTCCTCCCAAACCCACAGAAAGGCTGGCAGTAGAGATGGGGGCCTGGGAACAGGCACGACTCATGTACTGGCTGATGTATATAGTAATAGCATCCTGAAACTACTGGCAACAGCAGAAGCACAACAAAACAAGCAAGACCACTCAGCTAAATATGCCATTACAATGCATGCACAGTTGTTTTATTATACACAGGCCAGTAGATTAGTACTCATCACCTAACAACATATGATTAGGTTCACTTCAGAAGCATTTACAGACAGGCAATGTGGATGTCCACAGAAACTACACAAGCAATGAAAACTGCATGCATGGGAAAACTGGAGAAACTTTGCCCTCTGACAGATGACGCACATGGATAAAGACAGACTGATATTTTCCCTCACCACATGTCAGGGGATAGAGCGGTGTTAAAATCTTCCATTTCTTGATTACACACAGCCATAAATGCTAGCTTTTTTTAATTAAAAGGATGGAACATCATCATTTAACAAGGTTTAGAAAAACTGCTTGTGAGAGAACTTCCATTTACCTTTCTGTAATATGCCACTTATAACAATGTACATTCTCCCACCCCACATACAAAGTTTATGTTTGTCAGCACTGCTATTTGGGGATCCCAGCATATTTTATAAGTTACACACATATTAAAATAATGGGCGAGAGGATACAACGCCTACCTCAGTTACCTAGCCACGGACTGATTGCACTCCATTTGCTTCCGTAGTGCTGCAGTCACTGCCTTTGAGCAATTTCATCTAAAATGGTTCCTCTAGAGTAGAATAAAAGATAAATTTTCTAATGTCTTATGGAGGCTGTTGCTAGCCAGCAGCCTGGTTGTAAATATTTGTTGTGCATTATATAACATCATTGATCATCATTTCCGACTCTAATGGTCTTCATTACATGAGCCTGTTTTCAGGCCTTCAGTCCACCATTAGAGTTTCCCTTTAGCTCAAATTTGATACACTTTTCCCTTTACTTTTGTTCCCCCCCCCCCCCCCAAATAATGGTTTTGGAGGTTTAACGGTGGCAATAAATGTAAAGAGCTTAATTTTAAGGTATAATTTTGTGCTCATACTATTCAAAAGCAACTTTGATATAAATAATAGAAGTAGACACAGACCACATGAAATAGCTAATTATTTTAAACCTTTAAAAAAAATCAGAATAAGACAATCTTCACAAATTAACCAAAGGCTGCAAGCCAGGTCTTCTGCAGCTGGTGCAATAAATACAGCGTCATCCACCTTCAAACAGACCCTATGAGTCATGTTTCCAACAGTCAGGATGCCATTAGAAATGCCATTATTGTTCACATGAGCTTGGAGAAATTTGAGTGGTTGAATCACTTTTTCAAACTTCTTACCAAAAAGCTAAACCAAGAATCTCAGGTACTAGCTTGAAATAAGACAACAGGGCTTTAAGATTAACATCAAATACTAAGATTCAAGATGAAAGCTGAAAAGCTGGAAACACCAGTGCTTCCTTGTAAGAGCAAGAGAGGTGACTCCACTGAAACCATAGCCCATGTTACCATTTCTGCAGTCAACAAATAACATGCTTTCACCTGATGCTCTGAAGATGTGATTAGGAGGCAAATCTTCAGGTATTAACTCCCACTCTGCTCTTCATTTCAGGCAATTCAGCCAGGTGCATACAGCAAGTACAAAATAAGATAACAAAATACCCAAACCTGGCAGCCAGCAAGTAGACCATCATCTTGCTTCTTCCCTAACCTCAGCCCATACACAACTGAGATTCAATCATGACAGTATAATTGTTTAAGGAATCTAAGCCTTATGCTTATGGCAACAAGTTCTGCAAATTAACAGTAGGAGTGAGGTAAATCAATTACCTACCACATATAGTCTTGCTTATGTGTACATAAATATGTGCATACATATACAGAAATATAATGGCACAGCCTCCATCAAAAGCCACAAATTGCTAAGAACTCAGTGCAATGAAAGGAGGGTAGTCATGACGCTGTAGCACACTAGAACAGCCCCAAGATTCCTTAGCACATCAGCCTGTAATGACACCCTAAGACCATGACATCCAATGCATTGGTACAAAGCACATACCACATTCTTGTCCACAAACGCTCCCTTTGGCTCCTGAAATTCAACCACTTCCTTGCAAAGCCCAGAGTTATACTAACTTGTTGGAGTTATACTGACTGACTCAAGTTGGAGTTATACTGACTCAAACACCTGCTGAGTTTATATTTCTTCAATATATTTTTTTAAATAGAAAAACAAGAACAAAGACATTTAAAAGTATACATACATTTGAATAATGTTAAAAACAACTTAACATTAAAGCAACAGTAGGCAGGAAATTATGAGCTAAGACTGCTACTTGGTTCTTTCTGCACCTCACATCAGCAGCACTCCTTCCTGTCCCCCTCTCTAAATCAGATGCATGGTTATTTAAATGCATTTATTTAATTTAGCTGTGCAGTGCTCCTTCCTCTTGCAAAGCAGATAAAAAAATCAAGCAAATAGCAATCAAAGGCTTTAAAGATCAGCAGTCAGAAGGATATGGCTATTTTGTCCTCCCTTCTCTCCACCTGTTCTGGAATGAATTGTAGAGGCTTACTGAGAGCTAAAGGGAACTGGAGTCTCTGGTTGCTTCTGACCCTTTAATTAGAGCAGCAGGATAGGAATTAATAAACCCTGCCTTTTACCTTTATGATCTTTAATTTCTGACATTGCAAGACACTCCAAAGAAACATTTTAATAACAAAATTCCTCATCTGAGGGAGGGGGACAGAGTCTAATCTTCCAATCTGGTACGATACTTTGTTTAGAGATGAGAATGTGGCACATTTCTTTGCAACAAACAATTCATGTCCCTTCCAGTTGAAATGGGTATTGGGTACATCATATTACACTACTGCTCTTTAGTTAACAGGGGTGTCTCCTAAGTCTGAAAGAAAGTTCTTCCTGGATATTACTGTGACAGATATGTTAAATGTAGTAAGCAACTGATTCTCATTTTCATTAAAAAAAAATCAGGACAAAAGCTCACATTGACTCAAAACAAACTATCCCATAATATTAGAAGAACAAGTTAAACAATTACTTCAAGTCCAATCTCAAAAGCAAACTCTTCTACTTAATTTGGATGTAACTCTGTAAAGCTTTCCTTTGTTATTCTTGTTAATTTTTAAACTGAAAACTCCAGTTTGAGACAAATTGGAAAATCTTCAAAAATGTAAAAAACTCTCAGCTACATGAAATCACTGAATATGATCCAAATTTGTGACACTTAGTTGATTTGGTTAGATTTCCAGAATATTTAATGGTTTTCAAAAGCAAATCAGTCCACTTAATACAGCTCTTCATAAAGACTTGTTTGCAGACTTTGCTTCAATCTGTAGCCAATTTTATGGGCCCCTCTTCACATAAAATCTCTATATCAGAATGTTGTTGTTGAACCCCAGTTGGCAATTAAGCACCACACAGCCACTCACTCACCCTCCCCTCCCTCAGTGGGATGGGGAAGAGAATCAGAAAAAAAACAGTAAAACCCATGTGTTGAGATAAAGGCAGTTTAACAGGATAGCAAAGAAAGATAAAATAAATAATAATAATAATAATAAAAGAATATACAAAAGTAGTGATGCACAATGCAATTGCTCACCACCCGCTGACCGATTCCCAGCCAGTCCTGGAGCAGCGATTGCTGCCCCCCGGCCAACTCCCCCTGGTTTATATACTGAGCGTGACGCCGTATGGTATGGAATAACCCTTTGGGGCAGATTGGGTCAGCTGCCCTGGCTGTGCCCCCTCCCAGCTTCTTGTGCACCTGGCAGGGCATGGGAGGCTGAAAAGTCCTTGACTAGTATAAACACTACTTAGGAACAACTAAAAACATCAGTGTGTTATCAACATTATTCTCATAATAAATCTAGAACACAGCACTATAGCAGCTACTAGGAAGAAAATGAACTCTGAGTTAAACTGAAACCAGGACACAGAACAATGAAAACTTTGAGACAGATCCTCAAGCTGGTATAAACTAGAAGAACTTCTCTGGCTAGTAGACTTACACTACCCTGAGATTCTGGTACTTCATTTCAGCAACAGGCACTGTTAGCCGTTGTTAACAGGCTGTTATAAGTAGTTCAGAAAATACATTCTGTAGAAGAGTATGCAACACTAGTTTAAGAAAAATACAGCTACAGTTATTTGGTGTAGCTCTTCCAAGTGTACTAATCCAACTCATTTTCATCAGCAAGTACATGGTCTCTAGAAGGACTCAAGCACAAGCAGTAACAAATGGGCCAGACCCATAGCTAGCTGCAGAACTAGTGATTTCAGGAGACAGCCCATCCCATCAATTTGGATCAGATAATAATTTTGCGCAATAATCTTATTCTTCCTTCTTTTCCTCCGTGCAAATCCTGACCTACGATGCATGTTAAGAGTCTAACTTTTAAGAATTTTTTTTTTTAATTATTTGGGCATCTTTATTGACAATATACTGCAGGAATAACAGTAAAGCTTCACTTCTCACAGGGCCATGCAAGAAAGGGCCTTTTTTGATGGAAACAGTCCTTTGTTTGTCTCAGCAACATAAGAAAGCCTCCCTGAAGAGCTTCCTGCTATTCTGCAGGGTGTCTGAAAAGAAGGGGAATTGCTGTTAACCATGCCTCTCAGCCTCCATTGTTATCAGCATCCGAGTTTTCTTTGCCTATTTTCCCCTCACCTTTTGCTATTTATATTTCCTCAGGTATAAGTGTCTCACTTCTTAAAAATGGAGACCTATCTGCCTCATGAGAAGATTTTCTGAGGTAGAAAAAAATTGAGAGAAAAGTCATCTCCAGTTTTATATGTTAGTGTAACATGAAGACACAATGACTTCACTTTCCTCCTGTATATCTACACCTTCATTTTACAATAGACAAGACTCATGGTATGGGGGTAAAGCTGCATGTAGTTTCCCTCCCTACTGCTAGCCCCCCATAAAGCCTTGAGAGACACTTAGTCTGTGTCTCATACACACCATATCCTCCCAAGGTGACAGAAACCATGTTTTGTTGCTGTTATACACACTCCCTGTCCACTCAAATGTTAAAATGAAGAGGGATAAAAAGTGAAGGTAAATCCCACTAGTCTTAGTTTTCAGTGATTAAAACTGAAGCTTGGACCCCCATTATAATTCTTTGGACACATCCTAATTATTCCCAGTTAAAAAAAACCACAGATGTGTTGATATTGTTTTCATATGAAACAGTAAAATGAAACAAGTCACAAGTCCTTTAATTTGTCTACAGATTAAATTGAAATCCAGGTAACAATGGGATTTAACATAGATTGACTATCTCTGCTCTACTTCCAATATCAAACTCAGCTGAGTTACTGGCTGCTGCAAAGTAACTGCATAGTTTAAATAACCACAAGTGTTCAAAAAGAGGACTAACAGGTGCCAAAAAAACCTCCTCCACAACAGAAATGCTTCTGCAACCTGAATGACCAATTTCTCTGCAAGTCCAAAACAAAAATAGTCTAGATGTACTTTGTAGCTAGCATCTGACAGGTATTACATTTTCACCTTGGTAAAAATACAAGATCAAAAGAGCATAGCCAAGGGGTATAATTTTCTCCTCCTTTGTCACTTCCCAAAATGTTAAGTACATGTTCTTTTCCAGCAATCCCCACACAAAAGGATAAAATGAACAGTGAACTTCAGTCTATTAAATGTCACCCCAAAATTGGTAATTACCATATGAACATTAAACTGATGCACTCTTCTCCTTACAAGGTTCCTTTTTTACTAGCTAAAGATATTGCCAGATCTTAATTGGCGTGGAAATGAAATCTCTTGGAGCTGCAATTCAAAGACCTCCAAAACTTCACCTACCAGCTTATTCTAAACAGCGTTGATAAAACTAGGCCAAAAGAAACCTTGAAATAATCACTAAGCACATGTCCACAGAGCATGTGTTAGAGCCAGAATTGCATGCAGAAATTTGAATTCATGTCTACCCATATAATCTACATGGGTCCCTTCTCAGCCTGTAATTACTGGTCTGTTCCTCTGTGGAAAGGTTTACTGCACACCTGTCTGTGTCTGCACCTGTGAGCTTCATGGTGAAATACAGATACATGAGCATCAGTATGTTGTAGATGATAGGAAAACAGGGTATCAGCAACAGGAATCAGCTGAGCAGTTCAAAACAAAAGCTACAGGCAAACTTAGACTGCACATGAATCTAGTGCTTGGTTCATTCACTGATGAGAAGAGAGGAAAGCCATGCCTTTCACATTCTTTAAAAAAATTTATCACTAAAATTCAGAGCTATTTGGAGACAACCTTATTTAGCTTCACTCCAAGTAAATACTTAACAGGGAATCTCTTTTCTATGATAGTTCCTTCATCAGCTTTTTCCAAAAATACAGGAAAAGGAGAGAAACCCCTGGGGAGTTGACAGGAATCGTGAGAACAGCTTCATTCATGTTACATCAAGGGCAGCCATGATGTAGGTCTTAAAATTAGGTATCAAAGGAGAAAGAATGGAAAGCCCTCAAGTCCAGACAGGTCAAAGCATGAAGCCACGGTACGCAAATTATTTTAGTTCAAGATGTCCTAGACAGTTTTGTTCCTGTATGAACTGACACAAAGCTCATTCTTCTGCTTATATAGTACTTGAAGTAGAGAGTACATATAAAAATACACTGACACTGAGAGGCAGAACAAACCCTGGTATGGTTGAGAAGATGATTTACATTAACTTTCAAATACTCATCTACACCCTTCCAAATGTAAAGCAGCTGATGTTTACCGTGAATGAAGAAGTTTTTTTCTAGAGGAGTTAAAGAATCTGGGAAGTTACTTCAAAATTAAGCACATGTCTGAAAAGCCACATATACATACAAATGTTTTGTGATTTTAGGGTCAGTTGATCAGTCCATGTAACCTCCATGTCAGCATGGAGAAGTCATATATGAAAATATGCTACCGTCTTCCTAACAAGGTCTCTAATAATTCCATATCCTTCCATTGACTCAACACTTTCTTTGATGCTCAATATTCAAAAGCCATAGCTTGCAAAAATATTCTCCCAAGCCCCCAGCTTTCTGCTTCACTACAAATTTTCCTTAACAAGTTCCTGTGAGCACCTATGTGCTCAATGAGAAACACATTTCCTTGCTCCCTCACTGCAGATTTCCATGTAGGAAACATCACCGCGGCCCAAAAACTGGGAAAAACAGAGGAAGAGGCACATCAAAGCTGCAACTCTCCAAAAACTTGCAACAGAAGTAAGCTTTCCAATTTCTATTCCAATTTGACAGTTATTTTCTCCATTTGTGTCAAAAGATCAGTCTCATCCACAGTCTCACAGAAGACCCAGTCCAACTGGCATGGCTAAGCTCACACAGGCTTGATGTACTAAGCTACCAACTCTGACATGAGTTATTGTCCCGGCTCCACAGGCCTGCTTTCTGCCAGAGCATCAGAGGAGGAAAAAAAAAAAAAAGGCAGGGCACCAGTCTGGTTGTAAGGGTTTTATCTTCCACTCCTCAGTATTCATCACCTAGGCATTTATTTGTTGGGGCAATCACTGCCATCATACTAAACTGACAGAAAACTGGGATTGCTAATTTATACCCACAGCAGAAAGATTCAAAAGCAGCAAGTAGAACAACATACAATTCAACAGCAGCACATAACTTCTGCACTTAAAACTTTATGGAGACAGTTGTCTCATCTTACCTCCCTCCCAGCTGCCACAGCCCTCCCCTCTCCAAGCTCTCTTTGGGCTTCCTGGGCCCCCACTCCCTTCCATCTGCTCCAGCCTGTGTGAAGCTTGGAAGTCAACCCTGGACCAACACAGATCTCATGAGCATCAATTCCATATAGACTAAGTTTTCCAGCTGCTCTTCAGGATCTATGCCACAGCTCATGGACTGATTCATCTGAGAATACCTTGCCAGCTCCTGTACTTGATTCTGCCTGAGGAGAGCAGCAGCAGCAATTAGAAAGGTCACGACTGTCACTGTTCAGCATGCACGTTTTACATGCTGAAATAGTTTTTGCAAGAGTTAGTACAGATAGAAAAAAATTCCTTGCCCCAGGATGCTGGCAAGAAAAATTATTCCCTCTACCAACATGTTGGCAAGGAAAATTCCCCTCTCCTCTCCCCCCTCCCTGTGCTTTCAGATTGGAAATTTTCCTTGCATCAGGATGGTGGCCAGTCCAACACATCCCACAAGCATCTTAAAGCTGACATTTATTTGCCTAACAGTAACACTGAAATGTTTCAACATTAGCTTCATTAACCGAGATAGACATCAGTGAGGATTACTTTCAATACATATATTTTCATCTCCCTCACTGCACCTTCATACAGACAGATTTAGGTATACGAGCTGTTCTAACATAAGGTTAAGAGATAGCTAAGAGAACACAGGTTTTGTTTTGTGCTTGTGCAGAGAGATTAATTGTGTACAGGATAAGTCACTGACACGTTCTGTCTGTTCAAATCAAATTTCTTCTCCAATGCATATCACAACCTTAATTTTGAAGGAAGAACATTCTCAGTTTTGCTAACATGCTACACGCCACTAGATTCAGGGAAAAACAACCTTCATGTGACATTACTCTCTAAATAAAGCTTACTCTCATGCTCCTCAGACATTGTCTGCACAACAGGCACAGCTTCTAGTTTGTAGTATATACTTTCTGCAGTATTAGACAAGTTGTGGTGAAAGAGGGAACTAACCTACAATTTTTCTCATCTTACACCCAGAAACTGAGGTTCTTGGAGCCCACCCACAGCTCCAGAAACTCCACATTCACATTACCACACCCCTTAAGTGTGTTGCACGCTACTTCTCAGCAGGGTTTATTGGATTGGGTTCACTAACAACTGCCTGGCTTTTAAACAGGAGCAGGCTTGGGACATGGGTACTGAGCCTTATGCATCTGACTACATCAATTTATACCTATTTTTATAGGCCTCACACTTTGCAGTATCTACCAAAAGCTACTTTTGACTTTAGACAGAACAGAGTCATGGTGAATTTAGCAGCAGCATTTCACAATCAAGGTCTTCCACAAACAGTTATTTTCCACAAGCTGAAAGCAGACTCCCTGGACAGCAAGTAACTGGCTCCCTGCAAACTTAGTACTCTATGCCCTTCAGATTAGGGAAATTGCAGATTTGTTTTCATTATGAGAAATAAACTGATTAGCAGATGGCTATTCATTTTCCCCCCTCTGTAAACTCTAATATAAATTCAAATCTTGCTTCAATGAACATTCAAAGGGCTGTCAGAAAAAAAAATAAAAATCAAGATTCTTGTACATTAAGTGTATGTTTTTGCAAATGAAGTAAATTAATCTTTTAAAAAGGAAGTTCATTTTTACATTTGACTGATAGCATGCAATATGATTAAAATGCATTGATCTGCAAGCTTTAAACAGATGACTGAAGATTGACTTCGACATTAGATCCACTTAGGTTTTACCCACTGGGTAGATATTCTTCAGGCTGCATAAATGCCATTTGTGGTCTTTATTTTGATTCAGTACCTTTATCAACATGCCAAACCACAACAGAGTGTTAAAGGACAAAATCTCAAGCAAGAAAGTCCCACTTTCAACTTACCACATTCCGTGCAGGGCCAACAAGTCTGAAGTTTTTGCCTAGACTTGGTTTCACATTTCTGCAGCACGCAGTGAAACGTGCACCTGAAATACACAGGAAAGAGCTTCTGCAGGAAGCACACAAGGGTGTGCAGGGAGGCCCAAACCCATGGCTGGAAGAAGACGTAGAGATGACCTGTCACCCTGGATATGTCATTCCACACATCTTTCATCTCCCACCATTTCTCTGCCTACTCTATTTTGATTATAAACACTTAGTTGGAGTTGCTCACAATAGACCAGGGAGGCCTCAGCTGCAAGGGGCTTCCCAAGCACAACATAATATGAAAACAAACAACTCTGAAGGGGATTTACAGGACTATAAAAAAAAATACAGGAGAATGCTTTATTTCCTCTGTAAGCTGTTTAGAAATCACTGTGAAAGGACAAAGCCACCATTGCACTGGTGTCCTCCCCTACCCATTCAGCAGATGCTACTTTAGTAACAGTGTGATCCAGCCTCACTGTAAAGTTGTACAAAAGATACCACAGTATTTCAGTGTATTGCTATCAGTTTTCACATAATTTATGCCTTCTTGATCCCCAGCTATCACTTAACCAAGGAGTTGCCATCAGCAAATACATTGTCCCAGATTAAAGGAGATTAGGGAAAGTGCTGCTGCATTGGTTACAATAGTTTTCTGCTCTTGCCCAAACCCAGCAGTCAGAGCAGGAGCACAACAGGCTCCAACACAACACCAATCAAAAAATATGAAAAGTTACCATATTGTAATAGCAAATACAAATCTGGACCAGATAGGAGACCTGTGGAGCAAAGCACATAGTCAATGAGTGTTTGCCTCTCACTGGGAATATCTCTCTAGTCAATAAAGCACTTAACCATATGTGTAAGTCACATTGCAGTCAGTGAGCCTTAAAATGATTAAGTGCTTTCCTGAACAACAGCTTAAAGAGGAAATAAAGTATTCTCCTGTATTTTTATAGTTTATTTCAGAAGAAGGTCCCTTGATTGAAATAATACTGTTTGTATCATAACTATTTGACTCATGGCTTGAATTTCCTGCCATATAGTTTCCCCAAAGAACACCTGGAAATTATGAAATAAGGATTTGTCTTAATGGCCGTTTCCAGTCTTGCAGTAAGAACATCAATTATCTGTTTCCTCCTAGACAATGAACAATAAATTGTTACCTAAAAAATTCAGTCCAATACTAAAACACATTCTGTAGAGCAGAGTAAGATCTAGAGCTGTCATCCTAACCCTAGGTCTGGAAAGGAACTGGACATGAAGTCCTCAGGGGCTCTGAGAGAGCAGGTAATACAACTGCTGTATCGCAGCTGACAAAGCCACACGTCTAGACCCTTTTTCAAAGACAGGTTTACCTGCCATCTTCAAAGCATTCAACTCCTACCTCAACTTGAGCTCCAGAGCCTCTCCAGAAGTTACAGAAGTAAGAAAGGCTTGCCACCTTAACCCAACTGCCATCCTTTGGATAACTATTTAAAGCAGGCAGGCAAGGCTGAGCATGCTTCAGCCCAGTCCATCAGCAACAGTACTCAATCCTTCCTGAAGGACAGTGAGAACTCAGAGCCCAGATCAGTCAGCCACAGGAGGGAGTGTTGGGTTACAGGACCTGGCTCATGGTCCACAATGAGAAGCATTTTCTTCATCATATGATGCAGACCCTCCAGGGTTACTTTGTCACCAGGGATCCTTAGAACCTTCTGCAATTTGCATGGCTTAAAAACTTTAAGAACTTCCTCATTATTTCACCCCAAGAGAAAGAGTTACAGAAGTTTAAAGACAAGAGACTGGCTTTTTACTGTGTGAAATGAATTCAACCAAACACAGCAACCCAGTGGAATCCCCAGACCTCTCTAAATGAGCCCTTACAGCAGATAATCTCTTCTTAATCAGTTTGATGCTCTGATAAATCAGCTCCTATTTCCTAGCATGGGGAAAACAGGAGCAACTGAGTAGATGCTTGTTTGAAACTAACTATTTTGAGATAGAAGCTATTTGTGTATGTAAATGCCAGAAAGCCTCTAATTTAGAAACGCAGGCAATTCATTCCTATTTCAACTCCTTAAGTCTGTTTGTCTAATCCTGGGATATTTTGAGGGATTTTAATGTTAGCCCATGTGCATATCATTCCACTTGCCTGCACAGCAAAATTTGCTTGAGTACACAAAACATATAGCAACTTGTTGGGCTGAGTAATAGTAATAATCCATCTAATCACAGTCAATTCAGCTGCTGGTTGCTTATGGGCATCTTTTACACATTAATTTAAAGACTGAATAAGCAAGATCAGAGCAGCTATTTAACAAAGGCATGCTCATAAAGCTCCTTTAAGCACCCAACACTCATTTTCAGAGCCTTGTGATCTGGGAGCATGCTTTTAAAATAAGTTTACCAGCTTGAACCTTTCTGCCTGTCATCAGAAAAAGAATCTCAAGTTGGGTAATTTTACTTCATTTGTTACTAAAACCCACAAATTTCTGATCAATAATTTGGTCACTGGGGAAAAGGACACAGATATACAAGCATAACGTGGTAGGGTTTTGTTTTGGTTTTGTACATAAAATATTTATTGTGTCCATTCCTCAGTCTCATCTTGCCTTATTTTCAGTGAGTTAGTGTGTAAGTCAAAATTACCAGTGAGGTGATGGGCAGCACAGGAGTTCTAGGTGGTACAAGCAGTTTCTTCATTAAGAAACATTTCTTGTTTAAATATGCTTGAGCAGGGATACCATGCATTCTAAGGTTGAGGTTGTGGCCCATGATGGGTTGCCACTGTTCTTTCCAGCTGCCTCAGGGCTGGCCAGCAGCAGCAGTGACCAGCACAGAACAGTTCATAGCCTACTGGTGACTTGTGTCCTTTACACTGTCATGACAGGGAAATAAAGTAGTCCACTAGCTTACAGCTTTAAGGATGGATGTGGAAGAACTAAGAGTCAAATTCCCCCAGACTGGGTGGATATTCCTATGTGGAACAAGCACTCCCTAGTCAGGGTGTCAGCAGGTGGTATTGCAAAGCACACAGTTAAAAAGCATGACTCCAGACTTCTGTCCAAACTTATGCCCAAGGTTGTTCCAATCCATGACGCTGTAAACAGGGTCCAGTCACTTGGACCATGAATCAGTGTTGGCTAGAGATGATACCTCTACATCACTTAAATGTGCTGCAGGAGCAGCTGTGCCTCAGCCACAGCAACCAGATCATGACAGGGACATGTGTAGTTCCTGCATAAGTGTTGTTATAGGTAAAGGTATTGCAGAAGATAAATTAATTCCTCCAAGAAAACAGCACAGCAGTTTGACTGCAGGAGAAGGTGCACTCATTGCTTAAACACAACTCTAAAGGCACTAGAAGTTAAGCATCAAGAGGATAGAAGATCCCTCTGCCTTTCCAGGAGGAACATCAACAGTAAATCAGAAGTGGGTTCTGTGAAGACTGGATGAATATATAAGGGACTAAATGGCACTAGTATCCACTGAGAAAGAATTCACAACATGCAGAAACAGCTCTTCCTGGGGACTTTTTCCTGGCTTTTTCCTTTAAAGGCTGAGACACTGAATGCAGACAAAAATTCCAAGGATGAAAAACAGATACATGACAAAAAGCAAGTAGTGAAAGTGACCAGTGACCATCAGTGACCACAGATGTGTCTACCTCTGCATGGCAGTAGTTGTTCTGCAGAGTGCCTGGAACACCTCCAGCAAAATGTCATTCAAGAATCAAGCCTTTCTGTAATAAAACTTTACTGATTGGTGATATGCTTCCCTACAGGCAATAATACCATCACAGCAGGTGGTTCAGGGAAAGCACAGATCAGTGGAAGCCATGGTGTTAAAGATTAATCTCTGGAGCAAGATGGGCTTTTTTTAGTGCAGCATTTGACATGACAGGTAGATATGCATGGAGGGGTCACTGGTTCAGGTCCAATATCACATGCAGAACCTAAGTTTCAAAATTTCTATTGGAAGTTGCAGTTGTATGCATACTTTTCCCCTTCTTCTATCTAGAAAAGAGATACTAAAGAGATCCCTAGTTCTTTTTCAAACACCACCTTTCTTTTAAAAGCACTTATACATGACTAAGGATGTGCTAAGTCCTCGACTATACATCTGGTTAATATAAATTTGACTTGTCAATACAGCATTCAAATTGTTGGTTTGTGAAGCAGCAAGGTCTCTGGGCAATGAACTCTGCTGGTACTGGCTACAAAATTTTCATGTACAATTAGACTCCTCTAAAAGTAATCACTTTTTGACCAGTAAAGATACCACTGTTACATCAGTCTATAGTATATTGCCTCCAGGTTTCTCAAGGAGGCTTACTAATCACCATAAGCTTCATAATATTCCAATTAGATATATTTACTATACCATACATTGCAGAAGTAAACAGATTGAGAAGTGTCTTGCCCTCAGATGATCTGTGGCAGATTCAAAGTGTTCTTTATAGTAATGAAAAGGAAGGCTGCTCAATAGCTAAGCACCAGATTGATACTTAGGAGATCTGAAGTCACTTCTTTCCCATACACCTTTTGTTTTGTGGCTGGCATGCTTCCAGATATCTCCAAGTTCATCCCTAGTACAAGTGGCTGAAACTAATTAGACAGGAGCAGGATCTGGGACTCCTTAGATAAGGGCAGAAAGTGTCAAAGTAACTCAGCCACACACAGCACAAGCAAGTACTGCTTGTACAGTAATGTTGTTTCCCATATGAAAGAAAGGGAAAATAACTCCTCTCTAAATTGACAACTGCTTAGTCTTAGACAATAAGAGCTAAAGCACAGGTTAACCCGAAGAGGTTACACACCACCCACAGTGCAGATACACATTACACAAGGCAGCTTATTCCACCTTTCCTTTCAAAGTGTAAAATGACTTCACATCAAGGCAGTCTTGGATCCCCAAGAATGTGGGCAAGTTCATGCTAGTGCACTGTAACTTTACATCACAACTTACTGCTTATGCCTATCAGTGCCATATAGGCTACCCTACGATCCTCTGCAATTGTGCAGCTTCTGTTGCATGGCAGCTGAGGCATCCAGACACACAAGTAATAAAGCAGACCCCTTTGGGGAAAAACTTGTAAATGCTCATGGGACTCAGCTAACCCCTCCCAGTGAAGAGGAGAGAAGCTATAGGCTAAGTATTAATTCCTGTGTGCTTCACCCACTAATTGGGGGAAAAGAGTGATCTGCAATTTACAGAAGCAGCAAGAGTCTTATGGAATTAAAGATATGAACGCAGAGACACAAGGGAGTGACAATGTCTGACTTCATTACTCCTTCGGTTCTGTGCTTCAATAGAGCTATTCAAAAACCTGCTTAATAAGAGAACACACCTTGCACATATGGGCTCCTAATATCCTATGTTGATTTCAGCCTTTCTTTGTACAGCAGCAGTTCTGGGAACATATCAATTAATACCATGCATTAGCTTCAACCTTTTCGGTCAATCAGCTGTCAAATACTTATTATACATTGAAATATCTTTCCTTCCCTACAAGAAAGCAAAATTTAAGATTAACAAAAAAGACCCCTGGGTCATGCTTAGAAAAAAGGAACAGAAAAGATTTGGCTTTTCAAGCTTTCCTTTATAGCCTGTATGTATTCTTCCACAGCTCTCCCAGCATCAGTAAGTCTGTTCATCTCAGGGGAATTACATTTGATAGCATATTTAGTTCGCAGGACTAGCACAGTTACATTAAACAGAGACTGCTAATAAAACATTACGTCTCCCTCCCCCCGGCACTCCATTTGCCATGATGTAAAAGGCAGACACCCCATAGAGAAATTAATCAGAAAGAAGGAAAATGAATCCAAGGAGTGAAAATTAAAGACCCCATGACATCTACATCCATCGACTACATCCAGATGAAATGGTGTCCCAAAACTCAAGCATGTATTAAGATCCTTCTGAGAGATGGAAGTGGATATAGAATTCAGCATATTATCATCAATATAAATTATAGTTATTTAAATGGAAAGATTTCTTTTTGCTCATCACTGAAGCTCCACAGAGAACATGATGTCTTTTAGAGGAAAGCACACCTGTTTTACTCTGCAAAGTGATGAAAAAGACTTAAAGCTTAAAGACAGATTCTGTAGAAGCAGTGTCAGTCTGACTTCAGTAAACCCATGCTGCTTTACCTCCACTAAGGATACAGCCTAAGAATGCACATTTCTCCCATAAAGGGAAATCTGAAGAAGTGTCTGTGTTCAAAGAGACATAATTGGGTGTCCTCAAATCCTAATTCTTCCCCAATTGGTCTAACTGCTCCTAAAGCTTTTCAGCACCCAAACTATTCCAACATAAGGAGTGCCTAAAACTGTCTTAAGGACATCTTCATTTCCATTTAGCCCTTAACCAGACACTCATCTGCCAGCATCCCTACAAAAAGATGTTTGCAGAATCTGTTGAGTCTGTACATGGGAAGGATCCCAAATGCTTGAGCTAACAAATTTGGCTGAAATGGATTAACCGGGATAGAATGCAAAAGAAGCAATCTTGACTTTAAGCATGCGTGTACTACTCTAAATTTATAGACTTGAACTCTTAGTGCCGGGGACAGCTTTTACCAGCAAGAAAAATAGTAAGATGTGGGGAAAAGTGCACGCATTATGCAGCATGTTGTAAACATCCATGCAGGTATGCAGGTTTTTGCAACACCCTAACTAAATGCCAGAATTTAAATATATGATGTGAGCAAGAGTATATGCCAGAAAAACCCTGTGAACCTTAGCTGTTACAGATAGTACTAGACTTATGAAGCAATACCCAGATTAGAGCTTCCTCAAAAAGGAATTTAGTAGAGCAGGGTGTGAAATGCAACTTTCAAATCGGTTATGCTCGATTCAGGTAGAAGACCTGAAGTTGGAGTGCAGAGCAGGGAGAGAAAGACCCTTAAGTAAATCACATATACCACGCATATCACAATACAGGATACAGACTAAACACAATACCCTTACTATGTAAGTTAAATTACATCACTTCAGGTATTTGCAGATGAATAAGGCCAGATCAACTATGCAAGCCTAGGTTTTAACCAAAGGCTTTATTTTTTCTTTTTTTAAACCAAAATAAAAGCTTAACTTTATTTTAAATTTAAGGTCACCTCTTCAACACACATAGCAACCTCAAGTCACTTTAAGGGAGACTGCAAAAATTCTTGTTCTGTTGGGATTTTAAGTATAAAGGTGCTTCTATTCTCAAACACCAAGATCATTCCAATCTTGGCAGCTCTGGGTCAGAGATCAAAACTGGGCCTTGAGAGATTATTAAACAAGTATTAAGTAGGATGAGGACTATATTACATGTTCTTGCTAGACAGTCTCATACTTCAGCACAAAAGCTGCTACTTTTCAGCAAATGACGGCACACCAGAAGATAGATAGGAAATGGCAAATTTAGTTAGGGCTGACTTTAAAAACATGTCATAGTTTTTTCAGAATGAAAAAAGTTTCTTACCTCATGCTTTTGCAGACTGCTAAGTTGAGAAGAATGCAATGATCTTGCCTCCTCTGCAGGAAGGATGGTAGTATCAGATTGTTTGAGGATGGAAAGGGTCTTCCCACGTATTTAAAAGTCCTGTTTATATCCACAGTCCAGTAAAAATCAATCACGGTAGCGACTGCAACTCAATAACAAGACAGATAGCGCTCCCATTAGCTGCTATTGGTGCAAGCCCACTCCTTATCAGGAGCATCGTTGGTACAGCCCTGCCTAGTTACAGGAGACACACATGAAGTCCTGCCACCAAAGCACCAGAGGAACAAACAGCAGCAGGCAATTTCTTTGCTACAGAAGACAAGTCTGCCTTTTTCACTTTGTACCCTGCAAATGCTACCCTGCAAATGTTTCCTCCACCTTCACAACAGCTTCCTTACCTTTCTGCCACTGTATATGCAAAAGAAAGCCCACAAGTAACCGGTTGCCCAGGCCCTGCATTTGTCAGAAATGGCCCTCTGAGCCTCTCAGCTTGTAAGAAGTCCCTTGCTTAAGTTTACCAAACAGCCCAGTGCCCAAGCAGCCTCCTATTATTTCAGCTCTGGTAACAGAATGCTACAGACATTTTGTTTAACAAATTTCACTAGATCACTACTTGCTTATGGATCAGACACTTGATAATAACAATTCCTCCCAGTATTATATTATACTAGACTTCCAACAACACCATCTGTAGAACAGCAGCAAACCACATGAAAGCACCACGGCTATGTCCAAGACTGTCCCAGTATTTAAGTATTTGTTTTTTAAGTGATGAAATTTATCTTGGGCTGTGGCAACATCTGTGACACCATGGTATCTCATTCCACCACCGCAGTGATAGCAAGGTGCTGTCGTGGTTACGTAGCAGGAAAGCACAAGTACAAAGGGAGTGTTCAAGTAACATCATTTAGTAATGTTATTTGTGCTACAACGTCTTCTGGAAGTTTGTAGGATGCATTTAGAATGTTGTAAAACTGTGCTGTCTTTGTAAAAGACAGGAGGGGAAAGGATCAGAACATTTGTAACAACTGTTCATGACAGATGAAGTCACTATGACTACCTATGCTTAAATGTTTTTTGGAGGATGTTGGTTTATTTACCAGGTAAAAGGCCTACATGGACTAGATCTTAGTACTGATCAGTACAACACATGCAAACACTCTGCAAAATATTAACTAAATGAAATAAAGCGAGCTGGAAGTTGCCGTGAGTTTCTGAGTTTGTAACGCCAGATTTTTGTAAGCCAACTCTCACTGACTTACTCTTGCCATTTTCTGTGGTTCTTTTCCACTACAGCTTTATGAAACAATAGGCATTATTTCCTTACTATGTTCAATACTATAGTTTCCTCTCTTCTTAGGTTACCATTACAATAACAGTAGAAAGAGGGCTATATGCTGCAACTTTTAAGAAAAAGGTCTGGCCCTATAGGCACTTGCTGAATAGAAATGCAGAGAGTTTTTGCCTTTGGCATATTAACCATTCCCTAATACAGTAAGCAAATGATAATTAAGATAAAGGCTTAGGTATATGAATAACTTTCACTACATATGTTAGACTGAAGTCAAGAGTAACTTCACTCAAGGGTTAATAATCTGCCCAGGGTTGAGGCCTGTGTGAAATGTCAGAGTTTATCTGAAGCTGTAAGGAAGACTTGTTCTAGCTTTCAACACCAGCAAATAAAACACCTTTTTTTAACAAGTTCACAAAGCAAAGCAATGCAAATTTGTTGCTACTACAGTGTGCTGCTTGAATGTGTGTCTGCGTGCATAATAAAATGAATCATTTAGTCCACATCAGCTTTCCCCAGGAATGTGACGATATGCAATTGTAAAAATATCAGTGAATTCCTACCTGAGGCAAGTTTAGCAGAATTCAGATTTGCTAGTTTTACAGTGACTGAATGAGTATCCTTTCCTCAGAAGCACATTTTTGTCCTACAAATAGTATTTCTGCATTTGATTCAAGATGTTTGGGCAGGTCCAGGCAATAGCTCTGGGATTCGATGTACTTTCCAACAGCCAGAGTGAGGAACGAGGAGCCAAGTGTACTACCTACTAGCCTCACTGACTTGTGTGCCTTTGGTCTTCCTCAGTTTACCCTCAGTAGCACTTTTGTAATAGCTTGCTTCAGTGTTTGGAAAATATACTGAGTGCTAGGCACCGTGCACCTAAATACATACACTAATGACGTCTCTCCACAGCAGGCTGCTTAGCTCCGAAAACAAAGTATTTTGGCACGCCATACAAACATGAGAAAAGTCTTAACTGAAAAACTCTTCTCAGACTAAATGCTTCAGTTCGGACTGACAGTTCACACTGAGAGAATTCACAATCACTTTAGGCTAAGTTGTATTTCAAACTAACATAACTTTTTGCACTACTACATGAATTATAGAACTCTGGTAGGAGATACATACATCAGCACTTTCTTCTCCCATTAAGCACAGTACAGGCTTTGAAGTAGCAACAAATGAGAACAGGTGTATTTTGTAAACAAGTTTCTACATCAACTTGCAAGATTACCATGCAAAGGGATTAAAAGACTCATCATCTTCCTTACTGTAAAGAGTAACATAAACAAACAACTTTCTTTTTTTTGCAAAGATATTAGGTTGATCAATTAGGCCTATTGCAGAAAGGCTTGAATTAGTCTGATTAGTCTCAGCTACTTAAATTCAGAAACAGATGCCTCACTTTGCAAGACTGGTGATTAAAGGCTGCATTCACAAAAAAAATTGGATTACACACACTTAAGACAATACCTACTATTTTTCAGCCCTCCCCCCCACAGCAGATGGCCCATGTAATTAGTGACTTCAAAAAATTCTCACTAGAACTCCTCCAAAGCTGAGACATGGCTGCCCTCACTTCTAGAGACAAAGGTGTGCGCAAGCCAAGACTATTTTCAAATGTTCTCCTTGTATTAGGACTAATCAGACAGGTCAAGAAAGCCATTCAATGCATTTACACAGGGGTGCAAGTCAAAATACAGTGCTTGCACGTTCCTAAAAGAGTCACCCATATGGCTACTAGCAGCATGGGAGAGACAGCATAATAATACAGGAGGCTCAGCAGCAAATAAAATCCACATCTCACCATCATAACACTCCAGCCAGCACAAGCAAGTGAGAAAGCCAGAACTCAGAGACACAAAATGGCTCATTATCTACCCCAGAAGGCACAGCACTGCCAACACTGCTCTTTATCAAGTCCTTAACAGGTGTAAAATTAGCACTCGTTATTAAAGACAATGGAGTTACATGTATTGCCAGCAGCTGAAGAAATGTGCTAGAATTGTTTTCACTTCCAGTTAATTCACTACCATTCAATAATGCACACGAAGCCCGTAAATTAGAAAAGTGCTTTCTGAAGCATGGCAGTGAGTTAAGCCAGTGTGTAAGCATCCTTTCTAAACACAGCTGCTTTCCTGAATGAAGGCCTAAAGACCAAATCCTCTTTTCATCAATACTGATGTAAGTTCAAACTAAATTTACCTGAGTGTACTCTCAGGTAAAGCTGTGTCTATGTAATCTGTAACCAGAATCTGGAGCTGTAGGAAATCCTTGTAAGCAAATTCCAGGATGGTTATTTTCAGCTTTTCTAACCCCACTGAACACAGATCAACTGGCTGCACCAATATCCTCTCTTCTCAACTACTTACAATTCATTCCCAGAAGCAGAGATAGGCGTTATTTAGTGAGAGAAGCGAAATCCTATTTCAGATGGATCTCATTATGGGACATGACCTCAGGTTTAGGACTAGAAGTCACTGAATCACTCAGGAGCATGCAGCTTCAGTGCATATTTTTCTGTTTTAATACCATGCTCAGCTTTGAAAGCAAATTATTTAGATTCATACTGCACATAGGAACTCCTCTAACTGCTGAGCCATTTTTATTCAATAGCACTGTACATCTCACCACTCTCCCTCTTATCCCCAGTAACTGGGAGGAGGGTTGGCCAACATCAAACAAATCTGACCAAGGGCAGAAATCTCAGTGATAATTACGTTCCCATGGGGTTTCATGAAAACTGGCAGCAAGATAGAGGAGGAAATTAACTCCTCCACCAAGGGAAGGGCAGGCGCAAGTTAAGTATCACGCAGTCCCCGTGGCAGCAATCGGCCAGGCAGCCGGCGTGCGAATTGCTCTGCACTAGCTGCAGCACATGCTGCCTTTTGTCTGCTGGGGTTGTCGCTGGGAATGTGCCAGGAGCTCAACTTCAGTGGGAGGGGATGAAGGGGAGGTGTTCGTAAGTCAGTAAGAAATCATGCTTTACTGCTTCCCCTGCCACATACCATGCGCAGCCTGAAGTGCAAATCATGGGGCAGAGCGCCCTTGCATTAATATATTCTGTTACTGGTGTGTGTGGGAATAGTACTGGTCTAATGGAGAACAATAAACTCCGATAATAGCTGCTAACAGCCGCAGGTTCTCTTGTGTTATAGTGGTTCTGCACTTTTCCTCTTGTCGTTTTATGATGCAGTCAGAACACGTCTGAAACACCCAATATAAAAAGCAAACTGCTTCTGTTCAAAGGCCTCTGGACAAGATCAAGTTTGGACAAAATGAGGAAAAAAACCTGTTTGCTAAGGTATGAAACATCTTACCACTGTCCTTGGTTCATCTCACATCTTAGAAAAGGCAAAAATCAACATAAAGCAAATCAGCAGAGCAGTTTGTCCTTATACAGAGCAACTCTCCAGCTCTTGTTGGGTTGCTGGGTGTGGTGAGTCACCAGCACAGTCAGGGCTGTCAAGTCTTCACTTAAGCTGGCTACAGTACAAAGCTGAGTCCTTCCACATGGCCACTGCTCCCCTCTTTGTGTGCAGAAGAGTCTGTGCAAAAGAGCTGCAAGAAAAGACTACAGCCTTTTCACTCCTTGTTCCAAGTGCACAGTGAAATCTGTGAAACGCACAGTGAAATCTATTTCTTCATCAGTCTCACATCCCTCTGGGCAATGGGAGTGATCGTAATCTGATGCATGTAAATGCTAACAAAATTCCCATCTTGACATTAAGTGGTTTAAAACTTCAGGTACAAGAAACAGCAACTGCAGTGCAGTAAGGACAAAAACTGGACAAGTTCCAGGTGGCCCACAGGCCCCTGCCACACTGGCACTGACACCTGTGACATTGCTAAAACTAGACCTGGGACTTTTCAAGGACTGGGTACTAGCAGGAGAACCATACTCTGGTTGCCACAGATATTTCTGTCAACCAGTGGAGTTGCTCAGTCATACACTGACCCTCTCCCCAGTTTACATGTGCACACTCCAGAAACAAAAAGCAGCAACAGGTCCCTTAGAAGAGTATGTGCCAGTGTGCTGCAGGCTGGCAAAACACATCAGTCACTCACTCTGATAAGGTGATAGCAGAACAAAGGCAAGGCCCATGCAGCACATTTGTAAACATAAAGCCACGCTGGCTTTGTTGAAGTATTGCCACATTTTAAACTTACATACAAATAGCACAACTACTGCCTGTGCAGCTTATTGCTGTGGGAGATTACAGTTAAATCACCCCTTGCAAAGTAGCAGGAGCTCTGTGAAAATAGCAACACAGTGGAAGCCACTTCAAATGCATGCAACAACTTGCATGGGTCCTAGAGTGCCGGGAGCAGCCCTACATCTTCTCAGTTACCGTCAGCTGGAAAATTATTAACTAGCTCTGTACATGCAAGGGGCAAAGACAGGCTTTTGCCAGAGAAGGGAAGGCAGGATGCTAGCATTTCCAGAGGTTCCCAGTTAGTTTGCATGTGGTGCTGTCAGACCGCTGTGCTCGTTTCCAGCCTGATTATTAACACTGTTAATGGGGAAAGACCTTGGAGGGCAAGGAATGCACAGCTGCATGCCTGGTGCATACAGAACTGAAATTCCTGGCCATAGCCCCAACATAGACAGATCTATCGATTATATTAACTGATCTTATAACATCAATGACTCAAGTATCACATCCATACCATGAGCACCATGGAGGTGCTTTCAAACCTCCATTTACAATTTACACACCTGAAAAGGGATCCTTAGTCCCTATGGCAAAGCAGTCAGTGTGTTGTCAGTACAGCTGGCAGTCCCTCCTGACAGAGTTAATCAGAATAGCTTCTCTAGTTCCTGATTTTAAAGAAAATTCAGTGAGGTGTGTGTTCAAAGTTTAATACTTTCATGCTATTTCAGAGCTTGGCTTGTGGTGGGTCGGCTGTCTATGAAGGACAACCGCATCAAGTAACTTCAACATCCAGACTGGAGAAGGGAATTTTTCCACAGTCACAGGACTTTTGAAGGCTCAAGGGCATCCCAAGAATGTACCAGACTTTAGTTTGTGGATCCACTGCATTTTGTTTTTTCCAAAAAGTAGATTAATAAGGCAACATAGTAAGCTCTGAACATGTAAACCAAGAAAAATAGTTCGTTTCCACATTCAATACCTCCCTCAGCAGCCTACTGGATACCTCATCAAAAAATCCCATACAAATGAGAATGTGTATTGCTGGAGCTTTGGAGCATGGATATGTGGTGCATATGCATTATTTCAGTAGTTGCCTAAAAAATAATGTTTAAAAAATCCTAGCAGTGTGAAATTCTGTCTTTTTAACTTGGATTTAGTAATGATTATGGCTTATTGTTTGTACCCAACAGCGTGATGAACATATGACAAAAAACTGAGCAGTTCTCAACTGCAGTTTAAATACAAGCATAGCTCAGTGAAATTCAGGTAGAAGAAATTTTGACCTATTATATATGAAGATGACTAAGAAATATCTCAGCTGTCCATATCAGCACTGCTGGTCCAATTCTAAACATAACCTCACTGGCCCCAACACAGCTGACTGTTTGAGTCCCAGAGGTGTCCATTCCCAGTTTTTTTACCAGGCAGCTTTCCTTTTACGAAGTGTCCTGGTTTCAGCTGGGATAATTTTCTTCCTAGTAGCTGGTGGTATAATGCTGTGTGGTTTGNCCTTCTCTTATGCTGTATCCTCTCCTGGCAGGGGTCAGCTTACATTGCACAACATCTAATGGCAAACTGCATTTACAGCTGGAATATTAGTAAAGAAGAGCTGGAAGAAAAGGTGGAGATACTTTATACATCAAAAAGCAAATCAGAGACCAAGCGAGGTATCCAAAGAGGCAACAGCACAAAGAATAGACTACGCCCTACAGAACACTAAGAACTGGGAAAAGGATAAAACAGGGAAACCCTGCAATTGCAAAAGTGTTTTATAAAATTGCTACATCAAAGCTATACATAGGGGTTTTGGAAATTATTCAGTCGGGAGAAGGCTGAGCAGAGATGTGACGAAGAATATAAATGGGAGGATGGAAGGTGCAGCACATGGCTGCCCTCAGTCTTTGCCACCCCTTTGTGCCTGCCCATAATGCACAGCTTTTGCAAAGACATGAACAGTCTGGGCACTGGCCTTTTCTTTCTTTCTGGATGCATTTGTATACACTATCACATTTTCCTCCTTCTGTTTCCCTCCCCAAAAGCTGAAGGGAAAGCTTTGCTTTCCCTCATTTCCTGTCATAAAAGTAAATAACATGTCTTCACTGTGAAAACCGAGCAGTTTGAAAATGGCATCTCATCAGAGCCTGTCTGCAGTGTTTCAGCTGCCGCGTCTGAAGGTTTTGCTCTGTGCTCAGCAAAGGACATTGAGAGAGACATATTTTAAAGAACTGTTACATGCTCAATTTGGAGGGAAACACAGTAGTCCACTTTGTCCTTTCCCCTCATACCCTGTCTATTTAGGCTAAAAAATTGTGTTTGTACAGCACTTAGCCCCATGAGACTGAAGCCTTTAGGTACAAATGTAACTCATTTAAATGGTAATGCACAACAAAATGAGTGGCACCCTTCAAAATAAGGGGCATTTGTAAGTATATCTGTGCCAGGTGCTGACAAATGGAGTGTCATTGTTACAGACACAGGGAAAGGTCTCGGTGAGCCAATATTTAAAAGTCAGTTTTTCCAGTCAAAGGCCAAACTCTAAAATGTCTGTTTATTTCTCTGCTGCCTGTGCCCTGGAGCACTGCGCCTGCCTCCCAGAGAGCAGCCCATTAGGACTCTAAAGGTATTTCCCATACAAGGTCAGATCAATTAAAATGTGCTTTAAATACAGTCACGTGAGTTGTGTCAAGAGCTCTGCAACCATGATTAGGTCCCTGACGCTCTGAAGGGCAGAATCTAAGGCAATCCACTGACCCCGGGTAGGAGAGCCAGATAACAAGGAGGCATGAACCGGCTTTTTCACTACCCTGGGACTGAAGGCATTGCTCCGTCTGGCCACGTAATATTGCTGTAACACCAGCAATGCCAGGAGTTAACTAATGACCTGTTTCTTCCCTTACTGAAGTTGACAGCAAAGATCATTTAGTCTCTGTAAAGACAGGGTTGTGCTTTCAAAAGCGAGGACTAGCTCTTTCAGCCATCCCAAGATCAGGCAGCACAGTGTGCGATGCTGCTTTCCTTTGCCAGATCTAATTGGAAACTCCCATGGAAATGTTTACATTAAAGAAATAAATGAAGCAAAGCCTTTGCAGAATGAAGCTGTACTAGCTCACATCAGGACCTGGGTTGTCCACTTGAAAGACAGATTAGCCAAACAAAAGCTGTCTTAGACCACCTTACCACCAAGATTTGAATAAGGTCCTAATTTCTGTAGAACATATTAATACAAAAGTACAAGAAGTGACTTATGCTACTAAGTGTTGATGCAATGGAGAAGGCAGAAATGTTACTTGTATCTTTGGTATGACCATCTTTTACTGACATTTCCCCATTGAGAATATAGCCAAGTGACAGCTGCCTTTCCCTCTCACCTGGGAGCCACAGGAATATGCCCAGGAATAACCTGTCTCAAGTTGAATGCAACAGTTGGAAGCAAAAGACACATAGAAAAGGTAAAACCAGGACACTGAGGAAGTGTGCATCACCTGGAGTCCCTGTGTGCATTGCTCTGAAAGATTCCCCTCCTTTTGCCACCATGCTCATACTGCATTCCCACCC
>VZTL01075762.1:2334-17598 GCA_013400535.1 Scopus umbretta
TCACTATCATGTGGCAAGGTACAGGGATGCTCCAGTGAAGCATCTGCATTTCTAGATAGATTCTATGAAAGGGAAAATTCTGTCTGCATGTAAACTTCTGTAACATAGGAAACTGAGATTCTGTAAGATGTCTAGAAGTAATTCTAAGAGTCGTGACTAAGACTGTTTATAATATTCAAAACAGGAGTTGTTTACCTTGCTTTACACGTGCAATGGATGTCTTAAAGCTTCCATTCTGCAAATAGCTGGGATTGTAGTTCTAACATGTACCTAAAGGAAAAGCAAAGTATGATTTTTCTGAACATTGCTATCATATCTTTGTTTAAAGCGTAGCTGTGCTTAAAAAAATCATATTCACATCACAGATGAGCAGAGTTATAGATGTGTTCTTAATGCCTGTCTACGTTTCTTAAACATCAAATCTATTTTTTTAATTGAAAAATAACATAACATTTTAGGGCGTGAAATTGTATACCTGGCCAGTTACAATAATTTTCATCTTTCTCTCAGATAATTTGAAAGTCATTGTACTCCTCTTAGAAAAATTCAGTATTTCTGAGCTGGAAAGTGAGACATGCAGAACAAAATACCATGAAGGCTTGGAAGCAAATGGTAAGTGGGATGAACTATACTTACAAAAACCCCCAGTATTATTCTTTACTTACTTTGTATAAATTTTATATACTAGTTGATTCACCCAAGGCCATATTTCATAAGATTTTTTTCATGTTAAAAACAAAACAACCCCCCCCAAAACCCAAAATGAAAGCCAAGCCAAATCCTGGATGCCCTGGAATTTAGCTACTTTCGATTTCCCTGAAAGGGGAAGAATCCCTCACTCAGTTCCGCTTCTTGTTTATCTTAAATCTCCATTTAGGAAGCATTTGTAATAGCTATCACATATTGCTCCATTTTAAAATCAAGTGAACTTCAGTGGGCAAAAGGGGAACAGTCTTCACGCACTGACTGAAAAATTCTCTCCCAACCTGTTATCCTGGTGTTCTTTGTACTGAAGCTGTGCTTTCATGTTTCTGTGGGCTAGACTTTAAAAAAAAATATTTTTAAAAGCCCTGAAGTCCTATGCCTGTATTAGCCTTATCGCTGAACTATTTCAGGGACAATGTTCAGAGTACCTCCCTTAATCAAAAGTACAGGGAGAAACAGCTCTGCTAAAAATCCACCTTTGGTCTCCGAGCAGATAGCAAGGAACAATCAAAGCACAAGAGGACAAGCTTAGTTATCTCCACCCAGTTCTTCAGTGCTTTACTTACTGTCTTTATCTACTAGAACTGACCTTGGAGCCCTTAGGAACTACTGTGATTAACTTTAGGTCTTACGGACCCTGGGTTAACCACCCCTTTGCCCTTCAGCAGCCAGAGATGTCCAGCAAAGGCATCTGTAATGAGCCATGGCAATGGGAAGATGCACACCCAAGGTTTCCAGTGAACATGTCAGCACAGATGGAGAGCTAGCAGGCTTCCATTTGTTTTACTGGTACCTAGTCACAGCTTAAAATTGCCTTTTCTAAGCAAAGCACTTTGATTTAGCACATGACAACATACCCTCATACACTAGCAGAAGTAAACTAACTTGTGACACGTAGGTTATAACAACAGCACAAAGCATGGCTGCTCTTTCATCTTGATATGAAATCCAGACTGCCAGAGTCCTTTTGAGAAAGAAAGTGTAATGGACAGCCAGCCTGCAAATTTTACCAGAGCTTAAACTTCAACCTCACAAGTTTTCTTCATTTCTTTGCATGCCAGCTGTCCAGTTTGCTGAAATTAGAGCAAAATAAGGACCAATAATTTCCTAGGTATTTATCTTTACATGGTTTGTTTTAGTTAAGTAATATTGGGGAGCTATACAAGGGGACTGTGCAGGCAGTTGTATGAAAAATTTATATGCTTAATTTATGTGTGTCTTTTTTTTTTTGTTCCCCAGCTGCCACATCACTTTGCATGCCTGTGCTTTCAGACATCCAATAAATACGACAATTTCCTTTGTTCACATAAATACGACTCGGAATGGCATAGAAATTATTTTATATAGCAGGTAAGTTGATTTGATGCAAAGTTGCCAAATGACAAGGAAAACATATGGCCCTGGATAAAAGCTATGCAGCAAAGTGAAAGCATTCAGTTATTCAGCATAATAAGTAATTACTGTCCTGAAGTCTTAGAATACTGCGTTGCTTATAGATCATGGCTGGTATAACATCCCTTGCCCTCTTTTAGTCCAAGCTACTTCAGTTTTGTCATATGAAATCCTGTATCATATCTGTTTGCAGCCCCACTCCACACATGACAAAAATGTGTATCTTCTTTATGACAAGTCTTTGTCTGAGTCTACATCTTTATTTTGTTATTTGGGTTTTGATGTTCCTATGTGAGCAAAGCTCAAAGCTGACCCCTCAGGAAATTTTGCCTTTGCTTGTAAAGCAATTTGTTAGAAAACTAATCTAAAACTTCTTATTTTATTCACTAATTGTATGTAGCTGCCTGGTGGCTGATCAGAATGAGATTAAATTGCTAGGCAAAAGTCCCATCAGGAGTCATACCGGTGTACTGGAGGTTGTCATTGTGTATAACTCTCTATCCTAAATGGATACCAGGATGAACTTTAAAATCGGGTTCTAGTGAAGTACCAGCCACAAGATAAGTGAGCAAGAACAGCAAAGGAGGAAAAGAAGGGAAAAAAAGCTTTCACTAACACTATTCAAGAATGTCAAAGGTGTTTTTCATTTGAAATGACGGGTTGGCAATCTGTAGTTCACTGCTGACAAGCTGACTTGCAAGTGTTTTAAAACTGAGCAGGTTTTGAAATTGTTGATTCTGTCTAAAACTCAGTCTGGTTTGTCTGTAACACTGAATAAATTCATTATTTACTGTTAAAAACCATGTAGACTGACAGTTAATTTTTTTCCAAAAAAACCCTACGTCAGATAAAGTAAGTGTTGCCCTAGCCATCTGGCTTTTTAAATACTGAAGAGAAGAAAAAGTTAGAGCTACAACAAGTGCCCTGCAGGCACAATCCAGGAGTTTTTCAATGGCTCAGGGGATTCTAGGTGTAACCTGAACTGTAGTGTGTTGTATGAGAGAAGAATTGAAGGCTGAAGGTTAGCAATGGTGTTTTGTGACAGTGCCTGTCTGACAGACACTTAGGGCAAAAGAAGGAGGTCATCGATCTAAAGGTCAATTGACCTTTAGTTGAAATAGGAATGTTTGTATTTTCCTACCACTTGCTTGTGTGAGACTTGGCACTTTGGGAAAGATCTTTCTTCTAATCCAGCCTTCTAGCAGAAGTTAATACTGAATATTTCCTATTTTTTTAATGTATCTAAAGGATATATTTATAAATATATGTCTGAATTAATATTAATTGAAATATAAATTCAAATAATTGTTAATTCAAATACAGATTTACATAGGACAAGTAATAAAAACATGAGATATGTATGTATGCTATTTAAAGGACAAAGATGTTCTTTCCTTTGCCTAAAATTATTAGCAGACAATGGAAACATCCTTTTTTCAAAGGAACCTATGTGGCTATGTGTTATTTATTGTTATTACACTAACATTTATGTGATAACTTATTAGCTTTAATGTTCTTGGTACAATGATGATACAAAGATTTTTTTACCTCTGCCTCCCACTGTGATCTTAGATTAGAATCAAGAGGAGAATGAAGCGTACATGAAGGTTAACTTGTGCGACAGGTTCCAATAAAGTTGAAATGATGCTATTTGCTAATTAAAATGATGCTAGGATGAGAGGAAATGGCCTCAAGATGCATCAGGGGAGGTTTAGATTGGATATTAGCAAAAATCGCTTTACTGAACGAGTGGTGAAGCATTGGAACAGGCTGCCCAGGAAGGTTGTGGAGTCACCATCCCTGGAGGTGTTCAAAAAACATGTAGATGTGGGAATTCAGGACATGGTTTAGTAGGCATGGTGGTGTTGAGTTGACAGTTGGACTAGATGATCTTAGAGGTCTTTTCCAACCCTAATGATTCTACTCTATTTGTTGGTAAAAACTGATAGAATAAGGATGGATACAATTTATGATCTTTTAGTTTGTAACCTGAGGGCTGAAAGGAATGGTTTCATCCACATAAAGATGAATAAAAAGAAGACAAAATGAATTTTTTTAGATTTCAAACTAGTATATTTAGAATCTTGCCTCAAAATAATTGACAACAATTTGAAAATTTCTCTCTCAAAAAAAAAATAGACTGGAGGAACATATTCTTTCTGGCTCAATATTAATATATTTCTTTTTTTTTTTTTTTCTTTTTGTCTACTAATTTCACAGCAATAACTAGTACACAGTCAGCTTTCTGTGTACTTTCCATTCAACCTATGTAGCCTGTTCAGGCTCTGTAGTTAGCATTCACCTTTTCATTACCTGCATCTTTCCTGGGGCAAATTTGATTTATATGGAAGCTGCAGAACTTCTTCCTAAAATCCAGAAATTCATTGATTATCTGTTCTGTGTTTTCCCTCTCTACCCACCCTTAGTAATACTAGACCTGTGTTCTGGGATGTGCAAAGACTAATGACTTGTCTCCATACTGAATTTACATTTTTGTTTTAGGAATACAGCTTCCTGGAAGGTAGAAATTTTCAAGGAGAAATTTTCCACTTGGGGAATAAAGATTTCCAAAATTATTATTTTTTTTTAAATGAAGGAAACATGGAAGTTTTCAGGGAAAATAATTTGGTTTTGTTGGGGATTTTTGTTTGTTTTGTTTTGTTTTTTTTTTTAGCTGTGGTTCAGAAAGTCTTAAGCAGACTCAGTGTTACAGTTTGGGAGCAAAACTGGCTCATCACTGATGTAGGAAAGTAGACAACATATGATCCATTAGTAAGAACATTTAAAGCTTGTAGAATCATCCCTGTTCTTTACTTACCCCAATAATTTTTGTGGTCTTTTAAATTCATGCTACTCTGACTACGTTTGAAAATCATTCTCCCAGCTGAGAGTATGAATATCAAAGATTCAGTCACATCACCTCTCATTTTTATCTCCATTTCTCTCTTCTGTCTTCATGGCTGGACAGCAATGCTTCACAATATTTTGACCGTACTTTACACTCCAAACTTGATGGGAGAGAGAATTTTGCTAAGTCATATGAGCTTCTCTTCATATATGTTACATCAAAACTGATACAGTCATTTTGTGCCTCTACCTAGTAAATACATGCAGTGAAGTTTTTATGGTGTTGCTATGAGCAAAAGTTATGTACCCTAAAACCTAACACCCCCCATATTTTTGCACTGTCACTAAGGTTACGTGTTTTTCCTAGTTCATTGGGAGGTTTTTCCTCGTTAGATGCTTTAAAACTGCATCTTAAAGTACAAGAAAAAATATTGCTTAATCAAAATGCTTTCTCATGATCAGTACCTTCAAAACTCAAGCAATGCTTTTATTTACCCCCAAATTTGTAACTGAAAGCACACCTGAACACCAGTGAAGAAGAAAGTAGATCATGCTGTAAACTCCTGTTGTTTCCCTAGCAGGAGTGTTCTGTGCCTCATTAATGTGAGGGCATGTTTTTGTCTGCTGCTATTTCTAATTATATGTGATGGCTCACAACATCCTTTCAGAGTGATTGAAGCAGATGAAGGCTCTCCTTGGATGCTAATCTGAGACCACACCCTTATTTCAAATTCTTTTTAAATTGGTCTACAGATTAAATAATTATTTTGAGGTGAGCTAAAAGACAGACATACATGCAGAGGTGACAGATGTGCCTGTGAAGTGTGTTGACTGCACAAGCCTTTCTTTCATAGGAGATCATGGTAAAAATGAATTGCATTCATAAATATGTTGTGAATTACTGTTATTCAGCTCTCCATGTACAACAGTGTTTTATCCCATGAGGAACAACAGCGAGTCAGGTACTGAAGCGGTCTTCAGAAAAATCCTCCATTGAAAGAATGGACCAAATTTCAATATTCGGTGTATCAGCAAATCCCGATCTTTTAAACTCATTTCTCCCTGAGGAAGAGATGCTACTTTTGTAGGAACTCCCCTTAGGTATTGCCATATGGGATGATAAATAGTGACATCTGCAGGCGACCCTGACTGCTGGGACAAGGGATCCATTTGCAATCTCTTGTCGTGTCTGGAGCAGCCTCTCTGTACCTTCTCATGCCCTGGCTGGGCAGCTGCTGTGCTGTGTGGTGGAGCATGGCTCGTGGAGCATGGTTCCTGGAGCCCTGCTGCAGAGGGTTCAGTAGCAGCCTAAGTTCAGCTTCCCTGAAGTATTGGATTCACTGCTCATACTCACCTATTTTCCTGGTTTGGAAATGAGTAGTCTGGTGCAGTCCTCCTGCCAGCATCATATGTAGGTTCTGACTTTAAATTCAAATCAACAGGAGGATTGATGGAACTTTATTTCACTTTTTTCTTGCTACTCATTCCAGTACCTTTATTATGACAGACAAAAATCCAGTGTCAACTGAAATTTTTCATTGGGAATATGGCCTGATGGTCCCAATGGACCCAGCTGGTTATGGTTAAAGCAGCAGATGCTTATTTCTAAATGTTGTGTGCGTTTTGTGGAGATTAAATCCACGGCCTGCTGTTTGGACCTTTGGGTGTTCCTGAGTTGAGGTTCTGCTTGGGCTTTATTTTTCCTGCAGCAGAGGCAAATATTGTGTTCTGAAAATTGTTGTGAGTTGGCAACAGAAACAGGTGGCCCTGTTACCTGCTAGTCAGGATTTGTGCTGCTGAAAGACCTGTGTCTCTTCATTGCCTGTTGCTATCCCAGCTTCTGGGGAAAAGGCAACTTTAACAATCTCAGCTGCTAAGATTGTTGCTGAGTAGCATCAGCCTTGCTGAGTAGTTTCAGCCTTGCATGTCAACTAAAGTTCACTGAACTAAAGTGCTTTTTCTTACACATAAGTGAGCCGGTGTAATCTAAGTTAGTCGCCTCCATACAGTTCAGTCTTTTACTCAGAATATGTGAGCAAGTCAGTTTGCAGTACGTTTTTTTCCATTAATATTGATGAGAGCAATTTCCCAGTCTTTACCCTTATTATTTTTGTCTTCAAATCATCTTGAGATGTTTTATTTACCTCCTCTCCCAATGATTTCAGCTGACATCTAGTCTGAGTGTTTAGTTGAAGGTGTGGCTTTCAGTGCTTTTCCCTGCAGGGCATTAGAGCAAGGCTTGACCTCCAATAAGGTTTTTTTTGCAGCCAAAGCAATGTGTCAGATCAACAGACAAATAAATGCTTGTGTGGAGTGATTTCTCTGAGGGGAGAGGGAATACAAAAATTATTCACTTACCTGGAAATGTTGCCCTCTTCCCAAGAAAGTTTGACATTTTCCTTTTTTTCCCCTAAGTAAATGAGAAGCCTGAGGTTTTTATGGAGAAACATTATGAACTGTGGAAAGTAAGGAGCTTAAATTAAGCTCTGGGTCTTAGAAAAAGAATTATTTTGTTAAAAAAAAAAAAAAAAAGGTAGTGTCTTTCTGCAAACAGTGCAATTTACCATTTGGAGACAAATAGCAGAACTGTACCTCTAGAAAAGAAAGTAAAACTCGCTATGTAAAGGCAGTTAATTGCTTCTCTTTGCACATCTGAACCACTTCAACCATTCTATCACATCTTTATGACTAAAAGACCTGTTTTTTTCCAGGCATATTTCTGTGAAATGCAACATGAAGTAAAACTTTTCAGTTCAGTTCCCTTTATAGTTACGCTAAAAAATTGGAAAATTAATACGCTAATGAATTTAGGCAGATCTTGTTTTTATTAGTCTCATACATGGTCTAAATTCATACAGAAATACACATATCTTTGTGTTTACTTGTGCAATCATGAACAATTTTACCAAGGCCTCTGAGGTGTAAATCTTTATGCCACTGATGGGAAAACTTGTTCTGAGAAATCATTATTAATGATTTGTTTCACTCATGAAGAAAAGAGCAATAGAAGTAAATAGGACTCAAAGTATAAAAAGCTTTCTGGTATCATTTGAACATTATATCCACCACAAAGAAAAATGTGTTAAAAGGCTTGTCTAAGAGGATGGCAGTAAGTAATCTAGATTGTTGTTATCTGCATTATAATTCAGTCAGTGAGCCAGACATTATAGAGGTAAAAAATGTCAACCAGTCATGGATCTCAGCCCAACTGTATAATTAAAAAAATCTAGTGAATCAAAACCCACCTATCTTGATTGTGTGAACAAGAGTACAACCATATAATTCTTAAATTTATGGTAGAAGGATGACACTACTCATTACATAGCTATATGGTACAGGAAAATTCAATATTATTAAAAATATTACCTGATTGTGTAACCAGTACTGTCAACTCCAAGTGCCAGCCCACCCCCAACTAACTGAAACAACTTTCTCCCCCAAAACCCAACTCTCTCCACACTAATCCAGACCTCTCAGTTGCAATGCTGTCATGAATATCCTGAACTTTAAGGTAAATACAAACATGTGTGTTTTTATGTCATCAATAATTCTGCTTTTCCATATTCAGGATTTACCCTATTAAAAAAAAAAAAAAAAAGGAAAAGAAAAAAAAAGAAGAAAGGTGAGTCAGGTACTCTTATTTAATCATGATTTCAGAAGTACATCTTTTAAGAATTTTTGATGAGAAAAAAAGCAGAGAAAAATGGGGGTTAGAGTGAGGCAGCTTTGCCAATAGACTAGAAATGTAACACAGATTCTAAAGCAGTGATAAAGGGAACAGTGACATTTTAAAAGCAAAATTTTAGTGGCAATCTGTTAAGAATAAACAAACCACTGATGGGTGGTGTTCTTAAGAGCAGGTTTGGTGGAGTAGTGTGGCTCTCTGGGTTTGTTGACATTGCAACAGATTAAAGGAATAATATAAAAAGTAGCAGAGGTGCTGCAAGTACAAGCAAGAACTAATATTAAGTTGAAAGAACATAAACGAGTTTGTAACTGAAGAAAGTAGGCCTTGTTTTACCAAAAGATTTTGGTCTTTATTCTATGAAAGATGAACACTGCCTTTGCATATTTGTTGCTCTTTAAATCCAAGTTATGAACATGAAAGCGCAAACATGGTTAGCTATTCTTCTGCAGAACCCTTTTGAAAATCAAGTTACATTGAGATATCTGTTGTAGTGAATAGTTACAGCAATAAGAGAACTGGCATGTTTCTTTTGAGAGATTTGCAAATGTTAACATTTTTGTTACTTAAATTATCATATGAATAATTGTACACTGAATTAAACCATCTCTATAGAATGATCAAAAATTAATTGAGTTTGAGTGATGGTTAAATTATGTCCTCACAGTCTTTGCAAGGAATGCTTTCAGAATTACGAATTACTGAAAAATAGCAACAAAAAACCCGAAGGTAAGAAGTCAAAGCTCGTAATACTGATGGAATAGATGGTTGATTGTTATGCACAATGGTAAAACAGAAGAGAAATCACACTTTGGCTGCAATGAGCACAGCTGATATACTGGCTATTATTAGTAATACTATTATATATTTGCAGTCAGAATGTTTCTGCAGCCAATAAACAACTTATTCTTTCTCATTAACACATGCTTCCTTGCTACTGTAAGAAATATTGCAAAATTTTCCTCTGAAGTCATGTACCTTATGTAAACATATCTGCATGTGTTCTTTTAAAGCTAGAATGCAGAATCCTGCAAATAACAGCATAAATATCACTTGTCATGTTTAAGACACTCTTATTTAGCCACACACATGCCAGGATATATATTCCTTTTTAACTAGAAGAGCGCTCTCACCCTTGTCTGTTGATTTGTGTGTGTATGCATGTTTGTTTTGGCAGGTTTTTTTTTTCCCTGTGAGATTTTGCTCCCATGAATGTTCTGGAAGGACGGTATTAAATAAATTAAAAAAAAAGGGATCTGAAAATAGGTTTTAATCTGATTGATATTTATTCTACTAGCTTAAATCTGCTGTGATTAAAAATGTAAAAACCTGCATCGTGTGTGTGTGCATATTCCTTCCTTATATATTTACAGGGGTGATTAATAATAAACTGCTTATACTCTGGTGTTACTGTAGCAACACCAGAGAGTGTACTGATATTGCTATTACTTTTTTTAAGACCTTAAACAAACTAATTACACTGGCACTATTTCTGTGCTAATTTACCAACACTACAGGCATGAAATTGTTCAGCCAGCTATCTTAGGATTCTCTTTTGTAAATTTGAGAGCAGTGATATTGCTGATCATATCAGATGTGTTCATTTTACTAGACTATACGGACTATATAGACTATATAGACTAATGTTAAGAAACTGTTAGTAGATTGTACTAGATACTTATTGGATGTTATAGACACTGCAAGGTCAGCAATATTTCTTATTGATTGCATTAGCTCGTTTCTGGAAAAGACTGTGCAATAAAATTACTTCTGTTTTCAATGCCTTCAGGTAAGTATGCCATGCATTTGGTGTTATTTCTGTAGGGTTACCTTCTGATAGTTAAAATTAAAATTGCATTTTGTATTGGAATTTCTTATGCGATAGCATATTATGATTTAACATATATATTTTTCTCGCATAGGCTCACTAATTGGATAGACAATATTACTCTTACTTAGTATTAACCAGTGGTTGCTTGGCAACTTTCTCAGTGATGGTCCGTACTTTTTCTCACGTACATATTTTATGTGTATTTCTGCCAGATTAAATAACAATAAGAATGTTTTGATTAAGAAAACTTTTTGTTCAGACTAGGTTTATTCCTTTTCATATATCTGAACATATTGAGAGTCCTATTTGAGGAAAGAAAGATAATATATAAAAATAATGGTAATGAATGAGTTAACTGTGAAAAGAAAAATAAAGCAGTTGCTAATAAATGATACACCAAACTTTTCTGGGATTACTCTGGAGTATTAAATGAGACTATTTTACCTTAAATAATAGTTTTAAATTGGACAGAATTCCAAATTTTGGAAGTGGTTTTTTTTTTAGTTATTATCTATCTTTAACAAATTGAGGTATCCCATAAAGGAAGAAGGATTCTTTTTCTTTTCATTGCCTTACTGGAGACAAGTCTGAGACACAAACACTTCCAAAAGTCTACTCAGGTGGGTTTTACATGGTACTCAGCATTTCATTTCCATTCTCAGGCAATGCATTTGAGTTTTACGGTAGGGCGTAAGAATGGACACTTGATAATAAAACTAAAGGAACGACCTTGGGTTCAAGGTGAGAATAATAAAAACAGTCCTTCAGATTATATTAAAAGACATCCAAGGAGTAAATGATTTAATTCTTAAAGAGGATACTATAGAATACATAAAATAAGTGATATAAAATTTGGGGGAGCAGCTATTTTTGATTTTGTGAATCTGTTCTGGATGTGTGAAGAGGAGATGTTACCATATTTTACTTTCTCCTCCCCTTTTTTGCAGTAATTTGGGAGGAAGTTCTGCATTAGATTGTCAGATATTCTCATAATTTCCATGCATGGAAATTATAATTTTTCCTTTTAACTGCTTGAGATGCTCAGCTGCATAGGGTCAACCTTGCTTTGATTAACTTTATAGGTAGAAAATTGTCCAGGTCAGTTTTGAGAACTAATTCATGCAAGCATAAAGGACTCAGTAGATACAGGAAAAAATATTTTATTGGTATCTCAATAATTTTTATTTTTCTGTGGCATCACTGGTCACACCACTCTTTAGTCCAAAAATAGTAGGACTCCATCTGTACCTGTGAGCCAATAACTTTGGCAAAAATTAAGGAACAAGTCTGTTCTGGCTCTGATTTATAATTACACACAGTATGGTAATTTGTTTTGCTTCAGTCAGATGTTTTAAAGTCTGTGTCTCTATTCCGTTTAAAGCTTCCAGTGTTTTCTGTGAGTGTGGAATAGACCTTTAATGCATTGTTCTAAGCATCGGGCACAAATGGCAATCTTATGCACTGGTGTGATTCAAAGCTTTTTTTGTGTGTGTGTGTGTATGTGTGTGATAGCATGAGGGACTGAAGCAGCTCTTGCACTGTTACCATTGAACAACTCATATGAGCAGCAGAAGTGGGCAGATGAGGTACTGGAGAACCAGATACTCTTTGGGGCAGGCTACCAGGCCACTGGCTGTACTACAGTGACATGTGAGTTATATTAACACTCTCCTTCCCTCTGTGAAAATCCAACCAAAACTAGAGAAAACCACCTTGACAAAGGTGTACTTCTAGTCTGGTATCTAAATTTTTTCTGCTTACCACCATGATTCCACCACAAATGCTGCTGCTGCACTTAGCTTTGCCTTTTCTAATGTGATAAATTCCAAGAATTTGTGGAACCAGAAAGAAAATTCTCCACTCAACTACTGAAATACTGAAACCATTACAAAAACAAAAGTCAGTGTTGACCTGAATACTTTGTTCAATTCTAGTCGTCTAGAGGGAGCCAAGTGAAAGGCTGCTGGAGTAAACGGAAAAGTAGGGAGCTCATTTTACCAGAGTGCTGAAAGAGCCTGTCTTTTTCTATCTAACTCATAGATTGTATAATTGCTTGCTAGAAATTTATCAAAAGGAGAAACAATGCTGGTCAAATGCCATAGAGAAACCATGCTGGTGAAAGAGCAAATGACATGAGACAAAGGATCAAGGACAAAGAAAACAAACACATTAGCTGGTGGCTGTAAGAAGAATGAGTTTGTGAAGTATCCTTTCTTTAGGTCTGCTTTGGCCATGCCATCTAAAAAATTTGATGAGAGTGTGCTTATGAAAGGGACTGGGTTGTACAGTAAAAATTGTCTCAGGTGACAAGAGGTTAGACATGATGACAATGGAAGCTATTTTCAGTGTTTTATTCCTAAAACACTATCTTAAGCACCTTGTACCACATCTAGGTGCTATTATTTACAGGTGGCTGTTCCGATTCTCTTTCAGCTCAGAAGTATGGCATGCCTTATATACAGTAAAATTCTAGATGTTGTCAATGTGGCTGCATTACATTACTTCAGGGCTTATCTTGCTCCAAAAGATTGAAAGATTGTAATTCAGGCTGGTATGTTCAGAATGGGTGTTGGATTTAGGTGTCTAAATCACATTGATGTTGCACATAAATAAACATCAGTAGTTAGATATATTGGTTTGAAGTCTGCACTCCTTAGCTGTGAATAAATTTGTGATTTAACAGCGCAGTTTGGGATTTTGAAAAATGGCTTTCCAATCTCCGTTCTATATTTTGCTTATATTTCAGTGCATTGATTAGCACTGCTTATTAACTGACATAATTAAATAGCATATAATCACACTGATGTTATTGATTTTCCTGTAAACTAAGAAGTACATTCATGTGTTTGTTACATTCTAACAAGACGGAACCAGTTTTCCTCTGAAGTTATTTCAGCTAATTGGCATGAAAGGGTCAAGATTCACTGCATTAGCTCTTTGTAATTTTCATTACCTTTCACGCTGCTGTTTTTTTCCATCTCCTGACCATAAAATCCTGTTTCATTTAAGAGGGTCTGAATTTAGGATGTTGATTCCTGTATAAACCATATAAAACTTAAAAGTATATATTTACCAAAATTAGGTTCTCACAAAAGTAATCTCTGACTTGAATAAGACTATTTATTTGAACGACTGCTATTTAGCATCAGTAACATGGATCAATTTAATTCTATTTTCCAGGGAAATGTGCTTTTATCATGGGATGTTGCTATGGCCACATAAAGAAATTGTTTAGCAACTCCTTGTAAAATCTCCTTTCATATTCACAGAGAAAAAGCAGTCCAAAGAAAGAGCTAGCAACTAGAATAAAAGGTGTCTGTTGGAAGAAAATATAAAATCTTTTTCAAGGAGACATAATCTCTTCTAGGTATCAATTAACTTTAATTTCAGTATCAATTCATTAAAGTGTTTTTTTTTCTAATGTCACAAGAGGTTAATGAAAAGTAGTTTCACTGAAGTTAATCACTTTTCCACATGGTTTTTCAAATACTTGATGCCAGAGCATTCAGGATGAGGCCCTGCACCTAGTAGGTAAAAGGGCAGAGATCCTGGTTGTCATTATTTTAATTCTTGTAAATTAATCTGTGTTGAAGAATTTCTGTCTGTTCTGCATTTAGGCTGAAGCCAATTGTAAGAGCTTCTGACTGAGCTTCTTATGAAGACAAGTAGTCTACCTTTGAAAAACGGCGCTTTTCAACTAAAGATGACTTTATCCTCTGTTTCCAAAAGAAAAGAGTGTGTTTACCCACATGCCATTCTCTGCCACTTTTAGCTGGTGAGGGTTCTGCCCCTGCACACATGCTCGGTTGTGGGATGGATCGTGCTGGTTTGGCAGAGACACTCCGTCTCGCCTCTCCTCTGGCACCTCTTGCTGAGGCCAGTGCAGCCTCCTTGACACCTACCATGGCCTCTTTGCAAACCTCCATGTCACTTACCTGTTTCATCAGCACTGTTTTTTGTGTTCAGTTCTGGTTCATGGATAAAAATTTCACACAGTTTTGGAACTGGTGTCAATCCACAGTTACCTGCTGTGGCAACCAACCTAGAAATGCACAGTTAACCACAATTGACAAACATTTCTGATTAAGGCTGGGTTTAGCTAATTACCATGTACTTTCAGTGTATTCTATATAGCTGCTTTGGACTCAGAGTGACATCACAGCTAGTATCCATGCAGCTATCAGAACTTATATCACAGTGTTATCTCAGGGTATTTATTGTGTAGATCTTTTTTTTTTTTTTTTTCTTTTGAGGATACTCAGATCCACAGCTGGCTTAGCTGCTGTTGTGCCAACATCCCTTCGATCTTTGTACTCCAAAACAATGAGCAAAAATAGTGATATTATTATAGTACTACTTTCGTGATTTTACTTGTAAATGAAACTGATCACAGTTTTGAACTGAGATTCTTTTTCCCCAGGAAATGGCACTGAAGTTAAAGGATCTATAAAACCTCATCTCCCCTTTTTTTCCTGTGTAAATAAAATATAATTGTGTACGAATGCTTTTTTTAAAGTGTTTAGAATTCTCAATTAAAGGAACATTATATAAGCCAAAGTATAGTAACATTATTGCAATTGAGACAGTGGTAGACATCTGAAAGTGGTAAAGATAAAATACCTATCAAGCTGCATAATTTTTCTATTATTCTCTGGCAATGTCTGTGTGTATTTGTGCCTGTGTATATGTGATGGATAGATGTGTGACTGTATATAGATAATTGTATGGATCTGTGTGTGTGTGTGAATCTGTACCAAATATCCCAGGGATCAAGGTCCTTGTTCGTGGGTTTTTTTTTTTTTTT
>VZTL01075762.1:17624-37159 GCA_013400535.1 Scopus umbretta
TTTTTTTCCTTTTCTTTCCCCTTTTTCTTATCCAGGACTTTCAGATTAATTTATCCATTTCCTCCCCTCAGTCACCTGCTTGCTTATTTCACTAACCTTTCAAAAGATCAACTTCTTGCCCTTACAACTGCTTGCAGAATACAACTGAGAATGTGAAAGCGTCTTGAAATAATTTAAAGGCAAGAAGAGATCCAGAATAACTTCTGAAGAGCAAAACGGAAGTATCCAAGTGTTTTAAAACTGTTTCTCAGGTAGGCAATATTTCTCTTCTCATTAATAATACTGTATGGTTCTCATTAATAATACTGGATGGTCTATAGACACAAATTTGATCTAGATCAACTAAAACCACATTCACATATTGGTCAGTTTAGCCAGAACTAATGATAGGGGTTGTGCTGGGTTTAAGTTGCCTTAGAGACAACAAATGGTACCTAAGCCAGAGGAAATTCCAGGACACAAAAGCAACAAAATCAAAAAAACTCTAAGCAATATGATTTGTAGCAGTTCAACAAATTGTGACTCATTCCTTCTTGTAATCAGTCTTTTTTTTGCTAGACGAAATAATTTAGGAAACAGAAATGGAATCTGAATTTATTTTACTTCTCAAATACTTATAACATTGCTATCAAGATCAAGTAAGAGTTTGATAAGTTGAGAAGTTCTGTGATTCATGTGACAACATAGGCAGTATGCCTCTGAGTGAAAGCCAAATTGCTGAGTACCAAAAACATAACATTCAATTTTTGCCTTCAAGTAAAGAGGAATTGCTAACAAAAGTGTTACATGACCTTGGTAATATTTCCATTAATATGATGTAAATATGATTGAAGTCTAGGCAACACTTGTTTGCTTTGTAATGTATGATTTTGCAACGAATATTGTAAAAATGAAAGATTTGTAACATATCCTGATTGAAGGAACATAAAGTCTAGGCAATATTTTGAAACCTGACACAAGAGAAAAAAAATTCCAAAAAGTCTATGTTAAAAATGTTTTTGAACTGAACTTACATTTTAAACCAAAATATTTTGCTAAATCTGTAAAATATTAAATATTCTTCTGATTGTTACAGCAATTTATTATAGAGATAAAAAATAAGCCTGAAACTCAGGATCACAGTCTTGAGTTTTCATTTATCATAAAGAAAGATTATTATAAAAATGTTATACATAAACCTAACAAAATCTGATGAGGGAAATACTTTTCAAGTTAAAGACTGGTTTGTCCAACTACATATGCTATAGCAATAAATCCAAAGAAGAGAAATCAATCATATTGGATTATGGATGTTGGATTAAAGTTTTCTTTAGCTAAGATTACTTTTTACCTCTCCTCCTCCTGAGGTTCACTACTATCTATGAACAGAATTTATCTGTCATTTGCTTATTATTATCTTTGAATGTGCAAATTCACTGATCTTTATTTTCAAATCCCAACAATTTGGTGGATTAAAGAGTTTGATTTGTACAGATGGAGGTTTTTATCCTACTTAAATGAGGCCATGAAATCAGAGCAGACAGATTAAAAGAAATTCTAACATCAAAAATATACTTCAAGGTGAGTTCAAAAAGCAGCTTTACCCAAAACAGTATACTTTAAAGAGCACAGCTCTAAGGTGGAACAAAAATTACCAGAAAAATCAAAAGGACTCAAAAAAAAAAAAAAAAGGAGGCTATGTGAGACCAGTAAAAGAGCATAGGATGGCTACGGTTTGTTAACAGTGAATGCTACAGACAATATGAATTTGGCAACATACTGGGTGAATTGCACAGGAACAAAGACACCCTCCCTTTATATGTAGCTCCAGAAACAATCTGTTTTCTCAATAAAATAATAGAATTATGAATTCATTGGCATGTGGTATTAATGAAACTATAATTTTACTTTGGAAGAAGACACTAAACACATGTATTTGTGTGGTAAGGTTAAGCACAGTTATACTTGGTAGATAGACTGGAAATAATTCCTTGTGATTCAAGACAGTAGGTCAAATATTTTCAAAGAAATATTCTCTGAATAAGATATCATGTGCTTATCCTCTATAATAATTATTGTATCACCTTTTGCTACATTCAGTATTGGCCACTGTTGGAGAGAGAACGCTAAATTAGTCCATGTGGCAAATCCTGCCTCAATGTGCCCATTATACAGCTATTTTCCACAAGCATATTATCGTTGTTCCACAGCAGCTGGTCTTGATGATATTCTAGAAAATAAATAAAAAAAAAAAAGAAAAGAAAAAAAAGAAGAAAGGTTTCTTTCATATGATTGTACAAACAATATATAGCCATTGAATAACTATACAGATTGCTTCTTCACAGAGGAGTGTAGAAGAAATTGCTTTAGTATTTTGGGTGATTTACTTATACTGATCCTGGCAAGGTCCATTAAATAGTAGAAAAAAATATTAACCTGATGCATTAGATTAAATTTCTGTAAATGTAATTATATCCTGTCCTAGGTTTGTTCATGTATCAGTAAATTAATTGCATTTATTCAAACATTTGCTTTAAGTCTGGACAAAATTAAATTAATTTCCTTAGCTGTGAACTATAGGAAAGCAATGTATAGTAAACTGCTCAAGCATTCAGACTATTGACTCAAAAGGCAGAGCTGCAACAGAAATGTTGATATATTCAGTAAAAGAAGCCATTAGAAGAATTACATTTAATTTGGGGAACAATTAATTTTTTGGTTATTGAATTATATGTAACAATTAAACTAGATGAATAAGAGAATTATTAGGGAAAGTTTATTTCCTTCTGCCTCTTGAGGTTCAATTCCAAAACCACAAAATTTCTCATCAAATTCCACAGTATGGTTGACAGAATCGGAATTTGACACAATATGTCAGAAAGATGCCCCTGCTCAGAAAGTGGGTGGAAGACTAAGTGGAGGGAATCTGAGAGGACTGGGTCAAGCACCATTATCCACATAGGAGAAAGGTTTCAAATAACTGTCAAACACACACGTGTCGAAGAAGGCCTCAACTCACAGAGGGATTGTGCATGGAGAAAAGCAAACAAAAAGATCTGGAACGGATTTTGAGGGGAAATCTGTTCCATTTGCTATACAGGTTTGCATCAAGATGAAGAACAAGATTCTTTCTAGTCTTCTGTTCTCTTTCTGCTGTGAGCCAAGAGGAAGTCCCATGAACAAGGCCAGCACAGAGCTGAGACTGCAATGTAAGTGCTGCTGAGAGACACGAGCTCAGCACTGCTGGGTAGGTGGGTCCCAGCTCTCACTAACAAAATTCATCAGGGTTTCTGGCTGGGACTGAGTGAGCTTGAGATATGTGGAAGAATGCCCTGAGACTGCCCAATGCTGCTTACAGTACAGAAACATGATTGAGGCTCATGTCCAATTTCACGATTAGGACATTCATTAAGAGACTTGGATTCTAGGGATATTTTATATTGATATCATGTCATAAGAAGAGCCTGAGAACATGATCTTCCTCTGAGTGCCCTGTATTCAAGGAGGCCTGAACGCAGGTAATTTCCCTCAACATGAATGGTCGAACTCTTGAGGTCCTGCGAGAGCTGTTCTCTTTCCAGTAACTTTGTGAATCTTGGCTTTCTTTTCCATTGTTTTGCTTAGAAGTGAGTTAGAAACTAAATAAAAATTTCTGGGAAAGATTAAAAATAAAAAACCCTGATATGATCTGAGGTCATTTTTTTTTTTTAATCTGCTGCACTAAAAAAAGGAATTTTTCATACAACTATATTTTAGCTAAGTGCAAAGAATGTCCGGCTAACTTTCTGAACTAGAGTAATACTTATCCTCCCTGAGTATCTGATCTGAGTATTCTAAGGTTTCATCATAATTTCCTATTACTTGAGTTAAAAGGAATAGAAATGCAAATGTGAGAGATGAATAGAGGATTCATTTTCAAAATCTAAGTCCAACATTCTCACTCAAATTACCTTTAAGCTACTTTATTACTGGTATCCTCAGCCTGGCTCTTTCACATTTGTTCTTGTACATATGGGGGTTTACTACTCATAGCACCCACAAACTGAATACAATCACAGAAAGACAGTAAACATCATCACTTTTGCTCAGTTCTGTGCACATGTAGTTCACTAAATCAGGATAAAGTATGGGAGGACACTTCTGTAATAAACTCTGTATGTGTAAGGTTCAAAGGAAACCTCGTAAATAAGGCGAGTTAACCTGCAGAACAATGTCCAGACTTGAACATCATACAAAACACTAAGAAGCCCAGTTAAGATCTGGCTGATATTCAGGAATCACTGGCAGATTAAACAGCAGTGGAAAGAAAAAAAAGGTATGTTTGTCATAACACATTATGTTTTGCCATCTCCTGACTGGACCACGCTTATCACACAAATACCGAAATTCATCACTTTAAAGGGTATCTTAAAGAAAATGCTGGAACAAATTTTTACTTATGAAAGCTAAAAGCTGTAACTGGTTACAAAGTACAGTAAATCATATTGTAGAATTTATACAAGGTTAAGGGTCTGTCAGTGTTATCTTCTTGCGTGATATACTTCAGCAAGATGCCATTTATTTTCTTCTATAATGAATAACCAAGCTTATCTGCATCTGTTCTGATATAGCCCCTACTCATTTAAGCCACATACTTTGTGACGCATAAAGTAAATAGTTGATTCACACCTGGATGAAAAAAATGCATGTAAAATTAATATCAGTAACCAAAAAAATATTTCATATATTTTTATGTGGGCCAATTTACATTGTTCACTGTTTTATTTTCTACAGACAAATTTTGTATACCACAATATCAGTTCATAAGAATAAAAGGCCTTCTGGTTATCAGAATTAGACCATCCTGTTCAACCTGTAATTATTTTGATTTATTTTGACCACATTATCCTGTTTTTTTCTCCCTTCAGATCACACATGTCTTAGCACGGAACTCTTGAGAAGCTGTGTTTCTTTGTAGTTTTTGGTTTAACTAGCTCGCATGCTTAAAACTGGTGATTTGAGTGTTAATAGACTTTATCTGTATTAGCTAAAATCAATTTGTTACCAATTTGGTGTGGATTAAAAGAGTTTGTCACTGTAAAAATAATGTTGTGATCAAAATACAGCTCCCAGAAAGAAAACCAGGATTGACTTTCAATTTTTTTTGTTGCTGTTGGTTGTTTTGGGTTTTGTTCTTTTTTTTTTCTTTTTTTTCTTGTTTTTCTTTTTTAGTAAAGCAGTGCTAGTATGCCAACTATTCTTGTTCAGGAGAAGAAAAGCTTGCAGTAAGACTTGAAAATCCATAAGAAAGTTGTAAACTAAACCAGAAAGGACAGAAGACTGTCAGACAAAACAAAGCAGAACTTAGTAGCTGGAAAACAGACTGTGTGAATGAGGCTGTAAGGTGAAAGACATAGCTAAGGCTGTAAGCACTGCAAATAAGTTAGGTGATGTTAACTTGCTCTGCATAAACCATATAGCAAAATATAAAATGGAAAAAAAGATAGCTGAGAAAAGGGTCATCTTAGAATCTGTTTAGTAAAATCTGGGACCCAGTAACTCTAAATAAAAGCAATATTAAAGTGATGTGGGAGAAATATAAGAAATGCCATGCAAAAGCAGTCCAGTCCTCCGTCTACTCTAGTATTCTGTTTTTAGCAATGACTGTCAGTGCTATAACATGTTTTAAAGAAAGCTGTAAGAAGACATGTGGTAAGCAATTATAAAGTCTGCCCTGAGGAAAAAGTTTCTTCCTGCAACCCATCAGTTAGAGGTTTGTTTATGCCCTGAGGCATGAGGATTAATATTCCCTCCAAATGTTTTTGTTTTATAAAGCTTTACTTTTTTTCATAAAAATGTTCATTTAAATTATTATTAATTTTAATTCTACTGATCCTCTGGAAGCCAAGGATGTCTGCAACAATAAATTCCACCATATAATTATTTATTTATGTGACAGAAATGCACTTTTGTGACTTGAAAGGGCAACTGGAATAAGTGGGTGCTTCTGAAGACTTACTAAGATCATCACTGACCAAACACAAAGGTGAAAAGAATTGAAAAGGTAAATCATATGGTGAGGGAAGAAGGGAGATGGAATTCAGGGAGAATCGGTGAAATAGCAGCACTGTTTCACCAGATAGTTGCCATTCATCTGGTCCTTGTGACTGCTGTATACAAACAGTAAATGTGACAAACATTAACTATAGCCAGTTGTGAATTATAATCTGTTTAGACTGCATAAACACCAACTTTCTAATGTTCAGTGAAGATGACTTTATTGAAAACAAAACTCCCAAGCTCCACAGTCTTAAATTATCCTCAGAGTATCCACAGCAATTATAGCAAAAGAGAGGAGGCTTGCAACTCCTATTTGGACAGATGAATTTCTTGCATTCATACAGCTTACTCAATGTATATATTATCAACAAATGAAGTGAAAATATATTCATTTTTTTAGGAATCTGTTTTCTCAAGATGTTGCTTTAGGATAAAAGTCTTGATCCTGAAAACATTTGGACAGCAAGACTACCTATGCACATAAGTTCATTTATACATTCAAATCTTTGCAAACTGCAGTGGCATCTACAGTGAAAATACACTAATAAAGAGCCATTTATGAAGACTTTTTTAAAAATTTTTATTGTTTTAGGAAGTTATGTGCAAGACAATTCAAAACAGAGACTGCAGTGCCAGTAAGGTATTAAAGATTAAATAAAGCCTCTCACATTCTCTATTTTTAAAGAAAACTATATGTTAGTACTTAATGTTTTTCCTTTCGGTATCTGAGCTCTTAAACGATACTTAATTTATTTTGTAGTACACATGAAATGTAGATATTTTCTGCTTTGTAAATGAACAATATGTTTAGCATATAACATAAAAGTATGTGTGTAAAGAACAGACACCTTCAGATAAGTATCAAGTCTCACAGGAGTTCTAAAAAATAGTAAGACCTAGTAATCCTACAGTGACCCATATCCACCTAATATATTCTGAAATACAAATTGGTTACAGGAATCTCTCCCAGCCAAAATGTTTCACATCTATAAAAATCAAAGTAAGAGAAAGAACAGATCAGAAGGAGATGGCTGCTAAAGAATGATGGGATGAAATGGGAATGCAATGACAAATAAAGGTCTTAACTGTGGCATTTAACCACAGAGTGACAGTGGAGGTAATGAAAAGCTATCCTGCTTCTGGTGGTGCTTAGGGAGCAATTAGAGAAAGATAACCTTCCCGAGTTCCTGATGCCAAAGAGCTCTGCTGCTCATGTCAGCCTTTTAAATGGCCTCTGTGGCCTCCAAGCTAGTGACCTAAGAAGAAAAACTGCTATTTTGCCTTCTGCTCACTTTCCTCAGCAATGCCCATCCCATGGCTACTCAAAGAGGAAGTCCTTCCTTTTTTCTCAGTACCCCATTCAAGATATAAATAGCCATTAGAGATGATGCTCAGAGGAAGAAAGGCTAATGAAAAATTAAGATATTAAGCAGCTTTGCATCCTTCCCTCCAAGCTCCCACCTCATGCAATATTTTACTGCCAGAGATATTTGTAATTCTCTTTTCAATTCCATGCTTTTTCCCCTATGCCTATGTCAAAATCAGGACTCCAGACTCTGGCTGGTAAGATCTTGTAGTTTAGGTTGTTGTGACGTCTGAAGGATTCATCTTGTTTGCAAACTGATCGTAATTCCATTTTTATTTACCCTGGTAACAGATCACGCTGACATAAGTATAATGTGGATTCTTTTGTGCCTATTTTTTCTGTTTTCTATTTTTCTCTCTAATGACTTGTACAGACGTTTTCTGTGCATTACATGACAGCCACATTTACACTCGGGCTAGAGGAACTTGCCATTTTGTGCGTTTGTTTGTGTGTGTATTAAATTTCAAAGAACTTCAATAAGCAGGTAATTTTTTATTCCTTTAATCAGGGTGTTCATTTAAATCTATGTTAATAGTATAAATTTTAATTGAGCTAAATAGGATGATCTGAGCCTTGAGAATGGGTAGATTTATTGTTTTATCTCAAATTTTTATACAGCATTGGGTTTTGCTTTCAGTGAGGCAGATTTATTAGAACAGATTTAACTATGTAAACAGCAAAATTGAACAAGAGACAGACTATATCCTAAGTCTGATAGGTGTACAATGATGAATTATTGCCTATTAACTGCAACTTGCATTTAAACAAGTCCATTTCGAATCAGAAGAGCTCTTTGACACCTGTGTCTAATTATACCTTTAAGATCCACTTGCTTAAACCTATGCATTTCTTTTGAACAGGGGCACTTTCCTGAAAATAAGGTATGAATAACAACTAGTTTTGTATTGAATGCTCATTTTTAACCTAATAAACCAAAGCCTCTTAGACCCCAGCAATTTCAGAAGGGGGGGTGTTGTTCATTTTCCAAAACAATGTTCTTGTAGTGTGATTTACATTGTTGTTTACACCTACACATTGTTTAGGTAAAAAAATCCATAGTTAAAAACTACCAAAGGACAGATTTACTATGCAGATACAGTGTAGCAGCTGAGAAGGAGCCATTAAAGTCTAGCAAGCAATTACCATGACTTTTCAAGAGCAGTGTTTATTTGAAATTCCACAAAAGCTCAAAAAACTTTTTCTATTTAAACAGGTAACCTAAACTGTAATTTGTATAGCACTGTGCATATTGTTGGTATTGTGCTATGAGAAGGTCTTTTTTTTTTTCTCTTTTATGCCTTGTGTTTCTCCATGAGATCTCTGCACTCTTTTCATGGATTAAGAAGCTGGTGTGTTTTAGTTTTCTGGGTTTTGGACACAGTCCACCAGGTCATTTAACCACCAGGCAGAAAATTGCAAGAAGAGCGGGAGTTGTATGGAATAAGAAAGTATTGTTGAAGAGAGCAGGGGAAAAGTGACATGGACAACTATTGACGACCTCTGTAAGAAGACTTTGAGAGGCATTCTGAAGATGGATTAACTAAAGATGTAGAGTTGAATGGAAAATAGCAAAAAAGACAATATGGATTTATAAGAGGGGAATGCATATCACAATGACATGGTATCTTTCCTTGGTAACATAATTGATTTTATAGACAAGAAAAATACAATAGAGTTAATCTATCTGGAGTTCAGCAAAGAATTTGATTTAGTGGCTCAAGAACAATTATTATTTCAACATGAGAAGATATAGCAAAATTCTGGTATGGATAATGGACTAGCCTAAAAGGAAAGTGAAGCATGTAATTTTAAAAGGGGAAGGAGCATTCGGAAAGGCAGTTACCAGTAGAAAGTCTGGAGGCCTGAGCTTGAGAATAATTTTGTTGAATTTTATTGTTAGTGGCCCTGGCATATTGGATTAAAGCATGTGGGTGAGAAGTGCTACTAAAACTGCTTGTATGCTAGTACAGAGGAGGATTAGAATTTCCAGCAGTTAAAACTAGCATAACAAGCTTGTAAAAATACTGGATTTTTATCAGGGATCTGTGTGAAAACAGGTGTCACCAGTGCAGTAACATTGACTAATGAGGACAGCTGATAATTTTTTTTACTAGACTTCTTCAGTAATATCATTTTAGAAAACCTATTTATAGGAAATGTGGTGATGGTAGAGAAGACTATATTTGCAGAGCCAAAGCTATCAGAAAGGAGCAATTTTGGCCATTTCATATTTCACTAGTAAGATCTTTTTGGAAAAGATGGAAAGGTGTAGAATCTCATGCCACCTCAAATGGCCACTACATTGGAAAGATAGAAGCAAAATAGAACAGAAAGGCATTCACTTTCAGAATTACTGCTTAACAGAATATATTTCTTTGCAAATGAGTGAAAAAATACATTATTTTCAAAATGTAAGTCAAATGTCTTAATGCAGGCAAATCAACCTTGTTCCCATAAGGCCAAGCCACTCTCCATCATTTATCAGCAGTCCTGGTTAAGAGGGGAGGCCCAAATGACTGAGGGCTGCCAATGTGATGCCTGTCTACAAGAAGGGTAGGAAGGAGGATCTGGGGAACTACAGGCCTGTCAGTCTAACCTCTGTGCCAGGGAAGATTATGGAGTGGTTCATCTTGGGTATGCGCAATGAGCACGTTCTGAACAACCAGGGGATCAGGCCCAGCCAGCATGGGTTCATGAAAGGCAGGTCCTGCTTGACCAACCTGATCTCCTTCTATGAACAGGTGACCCGCCTAGTGGATGAGGGAAAGGCAGTGGATGTGATCTCCCTAGACTTTAGTAAAGCCTTTGACACTGTCTCCCGCAGCATTCTCCTGGAGAAACCGGCTGCTCATTGTTTGGACAGGCGTACTCTTCTCTGGGTTAAAACTGTCTGGATGGCCGCGAGCCCAGAGAGCAGTGGTGAACAGAGTTCAATGCAGTTGGCAGCTGGTGACAAGCAGTGTTCCCCAGGGCTCAGTATTGGGGCCAGTCCTGTTTAATGTCTTTATCAATGATCTGGATGAGGGGATTGAGTGCACCCTCAGTAAGGTAGCAGATGACACCAAGCTGGGCGGGAGTGTCGATCTGCTTGAGGGTAGGAAGGCTCTGCAGAGGGATCTGGACAGGCTGGATCGATGGGCCGAGGCCAACTGTGTGAGGTTCAACAAGGCCAGGTGCCGGGTTCTGCACTTGGGTCACAACAACCCCATGCAACACTACAGGCTTGGGGAAGAGTGACTGGAAAGCTGTCTGGCAGAAAAGGACCTGGGGGTGCTGGCTGACGNAGATGATCTCAGAGGTCTTTTCCAACCTTAACAATTCTATGATTCTATGAGAAGAGGAGGCTGAGGGGAGACCTTATCGCTCTCTACAACTTCCTGAAAGAAGGGTGTAGTGAGGAAGGTGTTGGTCTCTCTGCCCAAGTAACCAGTGATAGGACGAGAGGAAATGGCCTCCCCCTGCCAGGGGAGGTTTAGATTGGATATTAGGAAAAAATTCTTTACTGAAAGAGTAGTGAAACATTGGAATAGGCTGCCCAGGGAGGTGGTGGAGTCACCATGCCTGGAGGTGTTCAAAAAACATGTAGGTGTGGCACTTTGAGACATGGTTTAGTAGGCATGGTGGTGTTGGGTTGATGGTTGGACTAGATGATCTCAGAGGTCTTTTCCAACCTTAATGATTCCATGATTCTATAAATATAGGGAGAGTACCTTAGCACAATGCAGAACTATACAGGAAGAGGTCAGGACTTTTTCTTACCACATATGTCAGCTTTTAACATCCTGCAATGTACATTGCAGATTTCTCCTACTGTTTGTCTGGCAGCTGACATACATAGGTTTTCACATGTATCTGGATTTCTTGATGCACTCAAATATTTTTTTTTCCCAGGTAGCTTGCCTTCATTTTGAAAACTTACTTTAATATTCTGAATGCAACTGAGCAAAATTTCAGTCAATCTCACTCTGAAATGTCAGAGAAAGTTAAATAAATTGGTGAGTTTTGAAACACATTTGTGCTTCCCATAAATTGCAGCCTCATAGCCCAGGCTTGGGAACTGATCTCTTGCTTACTGAATGTAACTCAGAAAGACAATGTGATAATGCAGTGGTTTAGGGTTGAACAGGTATTGCATGTTGTAAAGGAATCGGGTGTACTTGCAATGAAATTTCTTGTATGCCTTTTAAAAAAATAATTGCAGAATTTTTACTTGGACAGTGTCCACACATAACACAGAATGGATGACAAGAATATTCTGGGGACAATACACGGATTTACAGGATTGCAAAAGTAAATGAGAACTTGTTTTTCCAGAGTGGATGACCAGGTGTACAACTAAAAAATGCACAGGGCCTTGGCCATACTCTCTGTGCAGCGGGCAATGTCACTGAGGTGACAAGTCAGCGTTAACTTTTGTTTTGCAAAATTATAACAGGACATTTTGGTATCTGGTGCACTTTCATATGTAATAACACTTTCTAGTCCCTTGCCCCTCTAGTCTCTTTGGGCTCTTTTCAGACATGATTGTCTCTGCAGTGGACATGTGGCCCTTCTTCTTAGCGGCAGTGATGACGGCAATTGCAGTGGTTGTAGCAGCTCTGTGAGAAAAACCTGTTACTCTCACCCCACCCATGTTATGCATTTCACCACTTATGTAAACAATTACAGAGCTTTTTCTTATACTTTTCCTAAATAGTGAAATAACTCTGCCTCAGAGTTTTGTTGCTGCTCACATTCCCTATCAAGATGGTACAACTTACACTTTAGCGCTTGATTTAGGCCATTAGCCCTTGATTTAGGCCATTACCAGAAATCTAGCTGTATCACCACCAGTGATTTAGTTTCCAGAATGGCAGCTTGTTGCGCTGTAAACTGTGAATGTTATTAGGAATTAATTTCCCTACTAGCTTATTAAGAAGGGTCTGTTTGAGCTTTATTAAGATGATTTCCAGACAGTTTTCAACAAATTCCAGAGATTTTTAAGTAGTCATAAATACTGCATGCATACAGTGGCAATAAAAGCATACATCTTTCTAGCAGCAGGACTCAGCCTTCCTTGAAATACTGTTTTGGAGACTGTGAAAGAGATGTTGCAATTACAGGAAAAATGGGATTCTGCTTGGTTTTAAGACAGTGTCAATAAGTAATATAATCCACAGTATCTGTAAAGTGCTGTTTATGATGCTACTGTCAGTTGCCACTTCACAGAAAAAATTCTCAAGAAGCAAAGTCAGCTACAGAATAAAGTCTTTCTTTAGATGAGTCTAGTTTTGAGATGCAATTATGTCTGTTTTAATGGAATTAGCTGTGGACATAGAGCATTCACTGTATATGGCTCCGCCTTAGGATATCATATAATGAAATATAGTGGGCCTGGAACTTATATTAGCATGAGGATATTGGTATAATGTTTAAACAGATAACAATGTTTACAGATCTGTTGGGACTTTTAGTTTACATGCTGTATTTGTTTCTTCTGCGCAGTGAAGTAATTTTTGACCACTAGATGGGACTATACAACTTCATGCAATAGTATTAACAGCAATAGTTGAGAATTTGTTTTACTTGCAATTAATAATTCCCCCCTCAGATGCTTTACTGAAGAAGGCTTTGTCTCTGCCCTTTGTAAGGGGTGAAAACAGCAGAGCCTCTTGCAAACAGGGATCTCTTAAGGCTAGTGAGAATGAAAAAATAACAAACATTACAGTTTATCCCAAAAAAAGAGGCAGCATGCATATAAACCAGTTTTAAAGTTGTAACAAATTAGCTTATCCTCTGTGGAGAGTGACACTGCAATCATGCTGCTTGACTATGCACTACTACTACATATTTCTTCTTCCTCATCTTTTTCTTTGGTATGCAATTATCTTAGCTGTTAACAGCTGAGTCTGACTTTCTAAACTATGCATTATACACATTTCTTTCTAATCTTAGGCTCAGCCAGGGTTCTGTGATACTTTATTCAGATTAAGATGCTATAAGGAATACAATAAATGAAAACCAGTTATCCCTTTCCCAGCTAATTCATTACATTCTTTAGTTTTCTTGTGATTAGATGCACAGTGATCTGGAGTCTGACGTAACAGTAAAGCACTTTCCACTTTGATGAACACAGCAGGTTTTATTTCATTGTGAAACAATGTTTGGCAGTTGGAAAACTGATCTTGGTTGGTTATTGTGATTCTAATGCTTATTTTTCCTTCAGAATGTTTTGTGGTTTTTTTTTTTTCTGTCATTTTTCTTGTTCTTGATCTTAGAGTAGTAATTGCACTATGGTTCTTTTCATCTGATGTCTAAAGGTGTTGACTTTAATCAGCATAGGATAACACATTTAAATCCCAAGGCTATTTTAATCTGGAATGTACAGGAAGGGTCTTGACCATGTGATATGGGTTATTGCTGAATTTATTTTTGTTTCCTGCTGGAAATGTGAATTTCAAGCTTTGTGACTATCTTTTTAAAAACTAAATAAAGGAAAAAAAACACAATTTGATTTTTTGTTTGTTTGTCTGGAATATTCAGTAAGAGCATCAGGAACACACTTACAGCTTTAGGACCAACTCTAATGAGATAGTGATTTTACTCACCCAGTCCTTTTGTGGCAAATACTATCTAATTTACTGATATATCTATGCTACATATCTAACCTGGCTTTTACCGTTTAAGCTCAGGCACTGAAAGCCATCTAAGTTTTGGTTTATTGTACCCCACTAAGAATTTGTACTCTAAAATAACAAACCCGAGGATCAAAATACTATTATTACATTTTTTAGCTAGGCAGCACAGAATAGAGAGAATATCATTAACATGTTGAAATATCACAGCTTGTCCAGGTGACATGCACGTACACTGAAGAACAGCGGTTCTTCGTGAAAACGACATTTTGGTAGATGAGTGTTGGTCCATCATGGCTACTCAGATGCTCTCAGCAATACAGAGAGATGAATTCCCAGGTCCCAGTAAATGCCCTTTCCCTCTACAGTCCAGAGATATCTCAGAAATGCCTTAGTTATTAACACAGGTAGACAGAAACAAAGGAAGCAGAATGATCAGGTTGTCTTTTACTATTGCCAGGAGCAGGTTAGCTACCATAATCAATGTGACTTCTGGTTCTTACTGCTGTGTAAATGGTGTGTGCATGTCTGTATGCAATAGATATCTGCATAGATATATATATATAAACATGCATTCTGCTTATTTAATCACAAATGAAGTGTGCTTACAATATATTCATATATATTTGAAACTAATTGTCTTAACCTTGGCTGACACTCAAATTTCATTGTGGGTGAGGAAATCTGAGTGTCAGGGGTCTTTGGCTTTTTTAAAAACCTACATATATGTCTGGATCAGCCCTACATAAGACTCATTGTCTCTGTGTATGAAGAAAAAAATAGGCTGTTCCGTGTATTTTCTAGAAAGAGTGCATGGTTAGTACATGCACATACTTGTGTGTATAAATATATATGTATATGTGTATGCTTTTATAAGTGCATGTTGAAGGCTATTTCTCCAAACACTCTCCCAAGTGCATTTAGAAAAGTTCTTAGTGTTTCAAAGATACCTTGAAATACTGACAGAACTCTTGCAGCAGTAGCACCCTTTATTGGTCAACTTGCTTTAAAAATGAAAACTGGATTCAGCTCTGCATATCTGGCTTCATAATTGGTTTCAAGAGCTTGGTTTCCAGCTATATCCCACAAATTGGTATGCAACATGGAGGAGAAAGAATAGTTTCCCAAGCAGAGATGCCTGGCATTGCAACATGTGCTTACCTATTTCTCAATTTTTTGTCACTAACAGGAGAAGGAAGAAGGTCATATATGTGTGTACAAAAGGAAGACTTCAGGGAGAGACCGTTTCATGTCTGAATGGAGTCTGGATTGGATCTATCTGATCCCCTAAGATCCTGGAAGACAGACCAGTCTTGAAAAAATTCTTCACTCCTTTCCTGAGCTTTTCAAAGCAGGTGTGTGTGTGTGAAATTAAAAATCAAGGTTCCTCCTTAAAACACTTACCCTTTTTACAGAAATTTTATAGTTCTTTTCTTCCAACGATAGCATTGACTTTTACACTCTCCTTCACAGAGGGAGATTATTACTGCTGCTCCTGTTCTTTAGCTAGAGCAGAAGCCAAGTGCTGCTGCTGATACAGAAGTGAGAGACCCCCTTTTCCTTCCTTATTCTTCATGTTTCTGAGTGCCCGGCTGTTTCATTTAGCCTGACTGCTAGAGAGAAAATTATGTCTTTAGGCAGACCTGCTTTTGCCTTAAAATTCCTGATTTTCAGAAAATACATGATTATTTCTACTTCTTAGAAACATATATTTATGGATAAAGCTGAGATGTTATCTGTTTGCATTTTTGTATACAAGCTTGAGGTTACACAAGACTTTATGCAAACCTTGTTGAGGTTATGTGAAGCTGAGTAAGACAAAAGCTGTATTTTGAGGAAAATCCTCAAATGGTAGTGTGGAGGTTACTTTTACAGGAGGAAGTTAGTTGTTCCTCCTACTCAACAGGTTCATGCAGTGACAAGAGGTCTAGCATGGACATTTGAGTAACAGTACCTGCAATATGCTGTTGGCATCCAGACTTGCCTCCATTGAGGGAGCTGAGCAGGCTTCTTAGCCCATCAGTAACGTGGGGTGTGACTGAGGGCTGCCTCCCAACACCATTACTAAAGTCTGAGGGGATCAACAGCTGTAATACCTCCCTCTTTTGAGGAAGGAAAGTCTCTTGTTCATTTTATCTTACCCAGAATGAGCTGATGAAAAGTGTTTCATATACCAGTGGTTGAGATGACATTAACTAGTTTAATGAGTTTGGCTCTCCTGTGTGGTGTTTTACACTTTTAAACCTGCCCTGACTGTAGGGGTTAAATAAGTGTCTAGAGATGTGGATGCTGGACTTGGAGAAAGGAAGGAAGGATTCTGAAATTCGCTTGTGTTGTAAGAGGATTAACTGTGGCTTTCTTTCATTTTTCTCATGTCAGAACCTATAACTCTATGAACCCTATCTAGTGGTGTGGATTTTGCAAAGAAATACTTATCTGGTTTAAGTTACAGGCTAAGTGAAGCAGACATCAATGTGTCCTATTCTCTGGGCTGTGTAATCATTATAAATTGGGTACTAGACTACTCACAGAGAGCCCAAAACACTAACACATTTCTTCAAAAGGGTAAAAGGGTACATCTTCCCATTAGCTGCCTGAGCTTGTTTAGAAGTTTGTAGTAAAAGGAAAAAATGGTATCTGATGACCCATGTTAGCCAGGAACACCTTTTAGACTCCCAGGTCCTGAAGAATTTTATAACATGTTTATTTTGTAATAGTACCAGGTCTAAAAATATAAGATAGTTAAGAATGCATCAATATGTGATCTCATTGGAAGGTAAGAAAACCAAAACAATTGAGGATATCTCCCAGTGGACAAAGAAGCTCTAAACTGCATATAGTACAGAATCTGAAAAAAAATAAGTTGGACTATGATTCATGCCCTTAAGAAAGTTCTTTTCATCTTTATGCAGCGACAAAAAAAACCCCACAACCCAAACCCAACCAACCAAAACCCAAAAAAACAAATAAAAAAAACCCATGGGTAGCTGTGGGAATAATGTATAGAAGAGCTATTAGGCAGGATGCATTCTTTGTGCCTCTAGGAAAAAGTGCAGTATTTTGGTTTTTAATATATACTTTAGAATTAGATAAATGTGTAATAAAGGGAAGTCGGTTTATTACCAACAAAAGGAGAAGGCTGATACTGGAATTATTTTTTTTAGTTTGGTTGGTTGGTTGGTTGGTTGGTTTTTTTAATTCTTGAGAGATCCTCAGGTTTCCAGCAGATTCCTTTAGGAAAAAAAAAAAAACAACAAAAACAAAAACCAAACAAACCAAACAGAAGATAAATGCTCCCATTCATACAGTAATTCAGTGTACATTTGAGGAGACACTGTTCCCTCAGGCTATCACTGGTCATGCTAAGGCTTACCCAGAAAGTGCTGAAGTGCACAGATGATGTCTGAATATGATGAAAGAATGGTATAAAAACATGTCTAAAGACTCTGAGCAGCTGTGGAAGAGGTGGACTTGTTAAATTAAAGCATAATAAAGAAAATGTTAAGTTGAAATGAGTTAACATACTTGGAAACTCTTGTACAGCAAAGTGAGCAGGCAGGTCATGTTAAAGCAGAGACCATCAGCTCTGTAGTTACAGAGCTGCTTACAGACATTATTGGTACAGTCCTTTTCTCATAAGACAGCTTTGGAGGTGTGTGGCTTCTGCACCACTGGCACTAAGGAAAATTAAATAGAAAAAAAAGGCTTTGGCCTTAGTCTCTGAGAATAAAAATAGTTTGATTTCATTATTTACAGAAGGTCAGTGTTAGCTGAAACTGACTATAAGCCACTTACTGCTATTGCCAAAAGGTGCCTAGCAAACAGCCCCTAGTGAATAAAAATCATCATTTTCAGCTGCAAATGCAAGCTTTTTCAGAAAACTGGATCTGAGGAAAAATCGGGTAGTTGGAGATACAGATTCTCAGACCACTTGACAAAAGCAAATGAGTAGGACTCCAGAGCTAGGTTATATACCTGGCTATCGGATACAAAGCAAGCAGAAAGACCTGCCCTGCAAAGACAAAATGAGAGGTGATTCCTAGTACTACCACCATGATATCTTCTAGGTGGTAAAACAGTCTGTTGTCCCTAGGCAGTCAAGTATTTTAGTGAAGATGATTTTGTTGAAAGATACCTGAAGAGCTACAGAAGAATATCATAACTGGGAGATAAGAAGATGATGCAGAGCTGGAAAATATCTTAAAAGAAAAGATATTTTATACATCATGAAGACTGATACTAAGGAGTTCATAAAGACTTGTTCCATACATCAAGAACAGGGGATAGTTTAAGTAGTTTAAGAACCATAGTTTTTGTAGGCAGCTTAAGAAAAATGGCTTCTGGAGTAATGTAGGCACAGAGGTATCTGCGCTTTAGAGAAAAAAATTAAACATCCCTCTCCACCTTACATTCATTTGGGAGTGCTGTTCTCTCTTCGTTGTTAGAACTATGTATTTACAGATAAATCTGTGCTGTGCACATCAAATGCATCTTCATCAGACATTAACTATATTATATAATAGTTCACAATGGAGTTCAATTTAGGGGATGTGAGATGAACCATTTCCTTGCCAGCCTATTAAAAAACCATTCAAGTCATCCTTTAATCTTTTCCTTGGCACTATCAAGTACTAAAGCAAAAGAAAGGGTGTGTGTGTTGTTACCTGCTGGCAATTTTATCAATCTAAAACTACAAAGTAGAACACCTTCCCCTGTTAAAAGCTGATATCAGAGCATCTAGGAATCTGCAATTAAAGGTGCAGATAAAGCAGATAGAGTGTGTCAGTTGACCGTAATAACCTGTATATGGAGATATAGAAAGTGTTACCACGTCATGAAAATGCTGCTGAAGCAATCTCTCATGGTCACGGAGCTTATCAGTCCAGAAATACATGTACTGTTGAACTCTTTGCTTCCTAGCTGAACTTCTTTGGAAGAACCAGACCAATCAGGTGCAGACAGGAATTTTTTTTTTCTAAATCAAATGGGAGTCTGAGTGATAATTATTCTTTGGTGTTCCACAAGCCTTCTGGGACGGCCTTCATGATCACTAATCCTGAAGGATGGTCTGGCATCCTCTTACAAGAGTAGGAAGGAGGGGGAGAGATGACCATGCAAAAATAGGCTCAGAGTAAACCAAATACTTATAAATGTAACAGTCCCTTATGGAGACTTATTTTCTGTTGTTCACTCCCTCATAACAGTCAGATTCATATTGTAACTTTTGGGATCCTAAGAAGAACCAGAATGTGACTCACCAGAGAATGAGGAAGGTGCCCAGCAGGTCCTCTGGAAACCTTTTCTAAAGGCTGTTTTGTTATAGCCCCCAAACTAATACATGCTTTTACCTTTGGCAGCATTAATTTTCAGGGTTTCCTCCTGCTCTTTCTGAAATGTCAGGCTCAGGCTGATAAACTGTTAGAAGAGCTCTTTCAGATATCTCTGCAGAGGAGCTGGATAACATCTGGCAGGCAATGAGTACTCTATTTTGGGATTGCCAGGCCGCAGGGAGTGTCCCTGAGGAAGCCTTGCAAAAT